>JASAND010018241.1:0-51730 GCA_030248195.1 Trissonchulus latispiculum
TGACCTCCCTCAACTTAGCAGCCCCGTTTAATGAGTCAAGCTTAAAACTAATTGAGCCAGATAGCTGGTGCTATGTACTAAATGAGACACAAAGAAATTTAATTGAGACACGTTTCAATTAAGAATAAACGTAAATACTTTTCGGGACTGCTAACTAGAGGTGAGCAGCCCCACTTTTGAGTCAAGCGGTCTTATTTCACCAGTACATTTATATTAACTGCAGGTAAATGAGCCACTTACTTAAAATGTTAATTAACCATCCAATTAGTTAAAATTTAAAAAGTAGTAATTAAAATTATTAATTGAGCAGCCGTTATTGATTAGCTACGGTCTGGCTTAATCAGAATTGCTTTGGACGGGGAAGACTTGCAGTTACTTTACAAGTAGATGGCATAGGTGTAACGAACGATAAGGCGGTGTATCACGTGTGGACCGTAGTTTTTGTTTTCTGCTTAGCAAAATTGAGATTTTGCTCATTTTAACCTGCGCGACGGATATCTGTGTATAAAGGGGAGGGGGGTTGAGAAAATAAATTGTCTAAAATATCAAGACTACGCAGAAATGGTATAAAACTTTGGTTTTGGTCATATTAACCTGCGCAACGGATATCTGTGGGGGGTGTGCGATATTTTGAAAAAATATTCTACAAATATCAAGATTTTAAGCTAACATAGTTTCCTTTGGGGGGGGGGTACTCCCCCCAATTTTGCCCCCTCTGAGAACTTTTGAGATACCCTCCCCCAACTTTCGGCTACCCCCCCCCCGAACCCTGCCCCCAGCGATTTTTTGACCCAAAAAGTTAGCTAAATTTGGCCAAAAAGTGGTCATTTTTTAAAAAGTTTTTCTAAAATTTTGACTTAAAATCACTGGTGCAAAAACGCTTAAAACGTTAAAAATAGGTTATCTTGAAGAAAAAAGGGCTAAATTATCGAAAATTTTGCATTTTTTGGCCATTTTCTGAAATTTCTGAGGTTCCGAATTCTGGGGGGGGGAGGGTTGGTGGGGGGTACCCCCATATCATTTCTTGGGTCGACCACCAAACTTCCAAGATTTACCCCCCCAAACCCAAAGTTCCAGGGAAACTATGTAAAATGGTATGAAACGTCCCCCCGAAATTTTGAAAAATAGGCAACAATGCAAGCTTTTCTGTATTATAGCCCTTTCCTTCAGAAATAAGGCTTATTTTTAATGTTTTAGGCGTTTCTAGCAAGGCTTTATAACACTTTTAACAAGCATAGGTGTACCCTTCAGAAAAAGTTGGTGGGGGTGGGGGCAGCCTAAATTAGGATGGGTCTGGTCGGTCGGTTTTGGGCGAAAAGCTGAAGATTTTGCAGAAAATCAGAAATTTAGAATCAAGAGTTAGCAATATTACAATGGTGGATGGAAAAACTTGCTGCTGTCACCCCACGGAAGTTGTCGTTACACCTATGCCATGCCGCCAATGCCCCACTCTATATCTCTCTCAATGTTTATCGTCGTATACAAGCTTCCGTCACAGTTCTATCTATCAATACTTTTAATTGCGTGTATGTCTGATTGGATTTGCTTAATTATCAATGATTAATTAAGCAATTTCAAGATACGTACATGTCAATGTATTGACTTCTAATTTCTGGATTGGATACAATCATCGGTGCCGCTCATTATGATATGGAATGATGCCAAATTTTGGGTATGTATGTATCTGTATGTTTTGTATATATATTACGTATGTACGTGTATTTTGTACTGTACTTCGCAGAAGTTTTATTCCCTAAATGCTGATCTCATACTTCCGTTCCGACCGCAAGCAGACGCGCCACAACGCGCATTATAAGCGTCTGCACCCGTTTGTATATATACTTGAGCAGTGAGCGTACAATTGAATTTTATTTGAAACGGCACCGTGTTGGCAGTAGAGGCGACCGGTTTTTTCGATGGGGTGGGTAGTCCTAAATTCTTATGCCCTTTCTTTAGGAAATTCAAAATTTTAAGCAAATTTCAGAAATTTTCGTCGTACTTTCACACAACATTTCCCAAATATTATTAGCACAATTTTTCAGTTTTTATCAAAAAATTTACCGTTTTTTATAAAATTTTATAAGCTTTCCTAAACATTTGGACAAATTTGTGGGAATTTTCACTGAAAATAGGTGCCGACGCCGATGATACCATAAATGGAGCCACAAAGAGCTCCCGAGGCTACCGGCGCAGCCCCCTTCCTTGCGGTGCCACTGATAGTTATATTTTGACCACCTGGACCACACACAGCAAATCAAGGCTTGTTAAAACTTAATAACCAAATTAAGCTGCAGGCTGTAAAAATGTGTAATGTAATTTTTTGGCAAATTGAAAATTTTCAATTCTGAAAAATGGGTTGTTTATTCTGGCAAAAATGGTAGGGTTTTTGATTTTTCCTGCCTACTCAGTGTCACCTGGTCCGAGTACTTGTATATATGACACATGGCATACTGATCATGCCACACAAGAGGACTAGGTTGAAAGCGCGGACCAGCTTAAACAACCCAGTCAACCGATCCAGTGTGCCGACTACGAACTGAGAGAATAATGGCAAAAACTTTCCTTTTTTCACGTAACTTTTCACCATCACCTAAAAATGCGGGACTGGTCCCAGAACGTTAAAGAGCACCACCAAACTAACATACATATCTGGAAAGGAAAGTCAACCTCTTTCATAAAAAATTGGAGCTTGTAAGGTGAAATTTACACAAAAGGATTCCACCACCATAATCGTTTACGGTAAGTCTGCAACCAGCATTCTATAGTTGCTATATTTGGGCTTATTTTTGTCTATTTTCTGTGGAGTTGGGACTTGGAAGGGAGTTTGGGAAAATGGCTATTTGGACGGACCAAGTTTGGACCGGCCGCCTGAACGATCCCGGTCAGATATCGGAAAATCCATAATTATTACACGATATCCATATCCAATTTCTTATGCAACATGCCGCGTGTCTCTAGCTTGTTCCCTGAGCCCTGAAACCATGACTGACACAAGATTGGGCTTTTTGGCCATCTGATGTGTCAGCCCACTTCGGACCGGCCGGGCCGGTCAGCGGAAAGTTGTCCAAAAGGTAAATTAACACATATACTACTCTCAGCAAACTAAACTTCATCATTCATCATCAACCCAAATCGTTCAGTATGTGAGTCAGAAGAAAAGGAAAAAGTGACAGACGACATAACTTGTCCAGATTCGCAAATTTTCAAAGTTGAAAATATTGACCAAAGCTGTTTGTTACTTGTAGTACTCGTCGTGTTGATTCCAATGATAACAAATTTGTCTAGTTTCGTTGAGTATTAATTTAGCTGGCATGGTGCTCGAACGGCACTGCTCCTTTTACGCCCATGTTATAGGGGGTGGCTATCGCTCCCCTATAATATACATGAAAAAATCTCGCTAGTTATTTTCTGCATGCTGCTATGAAGAGTAAAACCGATAGTTTTCCGATCCCGGTAGCACGAAGGTTCTTGCTTTCTTTCCGATTTTTCCGGCCCCCCCCGCCCCGCCGTCCGCACCTCATGACCGCGGCCCGCACATGCGTAATCCGGCCTGCAGGTACCCGCAAATACAAATTTCTACCTATGTAGTACAACATAATTAATTAAAAATTTCTACTGACTGCTAGGCCCAAGCTTCAAAGCTGTCATTCGCCAATGTGATTTGGCACATATGTCCATTCCTGCAGAAAATACTAGATGTCTGTATCTTATCTGCATCTAAAGGAATTACTCTTCAAAGTTGAAGTTTCGGCAAAAATTTAAAAATTTTTGGCTAACGAAAGGAAAATTTTATTACTGGTGCGAGCTATATAAGGCTGTAATTTGGCATATAAGGAGGCCCTGTAGGACCATTCATTTGTGCCAAATGGCAAGAAATTCTGCCGCGTGAAAAAATTTTTATGTCAGCTTTAATCTTCAAAAAATGCCAAAATAGCCATTTTCAGTCTGTCGGATCCTGTGTAGAGGCTTTCTGCAGCCATAGAAGTCGCAAACCTTCACTAATCGAGCTGAAATCGTTTGTGGGTGTGTTTTCGACCACGCTAAGTTCAAATATCTCAAAAGATTTTAATTTCAAAAAATTTGATTTTTTCGATTTCTGGGGCACCATTGCCCCAAAAAACACGAATTTGGCAATTTTTGAAGATTAAAGCTGCCACAAAAATTTTTTCACGCGGCAGAATTTCTTGCCATTTGGCACAAACGAGTACTCCTATAGGGCCTCCTTTTGTGCCAAATTACCGCCTTATAGCTCGCACCAGTAATAAAATTTTCCTTTCGTTAGCCAAAAATTTTTAAATTTTAGCCGAACTGAACCTTATCTGCATCTCTAGGAATTACTCTTCAAAGCTGACATAAAAATTTTTTCACGCGGCAGAATTTCTTGCCGAAACTTCAAATTTGAAGAGTAATTACCTTAGATGCAGATAAGATACGGACGTCTAGTATTTTTCGGCAGATAGGGCCACATGTGCCAAATCATATTGGCGAATGGCAGCTTTAAAGCTTAGGCCTAGCAGTCAGTAGAAATTTTTAATTAATTATATTGGTAGTTGCGAATAATGGGGGGTCGGGCACATAAACGCGACGGCTGCACATGGCTGGAAGGCAGCTAAGAACCAACGACCAAGTATTTTTGACCACACCCATGCTCTTTAACTTCGCCAAAAAGTAGGCCAATCGGACAAAGTCGGGGCAAAAGTTTAGTCGCCCTCCCCCCTTAAAGTAGGAATAAAAGCCTAGCTTCCCTTAATTAGGGCACACCATGAAAATTTTTTGGGCACGTATTTTGCACATTTTTCGCAAATGTTTGTCGCATATCCTTGACAGCGAGTTTCTTTCAGCACGTGACCTTAAATGAATTAAAGTTATCAGTAAGAAGTTATCGTGGATTTATATTTATTTATGCGCAAAACACGAATTTCCGAAATTAAATTAAAAATTCAGTTTCTGCGCCAAATGAACATAGGCGTTAAAATTTTAAAAATAATATTTCGGCAAATTTGCTAACCCCCACTTTCAGTTCTAAACACTCTCACAGAAGTTCCACTAGAAACCACAGGATTCACTTTTGTAGATGGTAAATACGTTTCGACTTATAATTTCTTCAGGACATCGCTGCTATTTCTCACAGGAGATACTTTGGTAGGGGATTACATTACAAGTTAGACTTGTATATATTCAATACAAATAAAACTTGTACTTTTCACTGCTTTATATATTGTTTGTTTGCCTCATCAAGGGCTTTCGTTGGTACCAAACATGACCAGTTTTGAATACTTTGAATTTTGACACCCACCGGACCCGCGGCCCGCAGACCGCCGCGGGTCAGGGGTCACTTCGGGCGGTATCGGCAGTATGCTCATCGTTTTCAGCGACCCTGATTTACTATCTGTGGGCACCACCCCATGGCCGAAAAACGCCATTTTTAGTGACTTTTACTTTAGAAACTTTCGCCCAAACAGGCCCAAAAATGCAAAGTTTGGGCCTATCCCCTGAAAGCTAGGGAGCAAAATTAAAAACTCCCCCTCGTTACTTTATGAACCCTGGGTAATTTCCAACAAAAGATACTAGACTTCTCCAGCTTCTACCCAGTTCAGAAAAGCGTGACCAAACTTTTGCCAAAATAGCGAGAGTCCGACCTTGGGGGGTTGTCACAGAGACAAAGTTGAGTGCCAAATTGACATTCGTTTGGTAGCATGGGAGGATACTGTATACCAGTATATAAATATCATCGTAGCATTGGACCACAATGCCCACATCGTTCAACACTTCGCTAGAAAATGCACTTCCAATAAGCATTATTAACCGAAAAAACAAACGCACGGTATATAACTATCGCCAAGTGCAAATATTTCATGTTTCGAATTTGAACCAAAAGTATGGTGATAGAACCAAAAGTATGGTGGTACTTGTAGTACTACTCGAGTACTTCTACGATGGTACATTTTTATCCCTCCCGGACCTCTAATTAGCTGGCACCAGGCCAACACGGTCTCCAGAGGGCCGCGTAGAACCTTTACACCCATATTATGCGGGGGCGCGATATATACGTATATACATTCTTACAGCGTTTGTACAGCCTGCCGCACGAAACGAAAGCAACTGTATGCAGTCGATTGATAACATATCGACATGTGCTTGGGGGCTCCCTCACTCCCCCCAGGATGTGGAGTTTTCCGGTTTTGTGAGCAAAAAACCGGTCCGACAGCCAAGGCCGCCGGTTCACTCCGCCCTCCCCAAAACTGCCCCTCCTGCACATGTCTGGTTGATAACCAACAAATACATGTAAGTAAATTAATTCTACCCGGTATAACAGTTTTCCGTTGACATTTTTCGAATAGATGCATTAAAAATATGACTCGATCTATCGAGTGGTATACAGTCCAAATTGTTCTGGCTCGCATCGAGCAAGCATTCGCTTGGATGTTTTCCGTTCGTTGGGTTATTTTTACCCGTATTGGGTGGTGGTTTTTTTCCGGTAGCTTAGACGAAAATATATCACCATCTGCAAGAGCCAGAGAGCATTTTTATAGCTCGTGTTGAAGCTCTTCGCAAGGTCTCATGGTAGTTATCGTTAGATTTTCGATTTGTCTTTAAGTAAAAGGTTACACCCAAAACTCGAAAACTGTGGGTTTTTGCCTACCGTGCCATATGAATGTGAATACCTGATACGTATACGTACAAAACATACAGAGGGCCGCGTAGAACCTTTACACCCATATTATGCGGGGGCGCGATATATACGTATATACATTCTTACAGCGTTTGTACAGCCTGCCGCCCACCCACCCACAACATACATACCCAAAATTTGGCATCCATATCATAATGGGCGGCATCGATGATTGTGTCCACTCCAGAAATTAGAAGTCAATACATTGACATGTACGTATCTTGAAATTGCTTAATTAATCATTGATAATTAAGCAAATCCAATCAGAGACATACACTCAATTAAAAGTATTGATAGATAGAACTGTGACGGAAGCTTGTATACGACGATAAACATTGAGAGAGATATAGAGTGGGGCATTGGCGGCATGGCATAGGTGTAACGACAACTTCCGTGGGGTGACAGCAACACGTTTTTCCACCATTATTACTAACTTTTGATTCTAAGTTTCTGATTTTTCACCAAAATCTCAATTCTTATCTTAAATTTTGGGCGAAAAATTTTTTATGCCCTCTCCCAAATTCGATTTTTCCGGACCCCACCCCACCCAAAACCGGGCGACCAAACCAACCCTAATTTTGGCTGCAGCTCCGCCCCACCCTCACCAACTTTTTCTCAAGGCGGGTCGTGGGTACACCTATGCTTAAAAAACTTGCTATAAAGCGTTGTTTGAAACACCTAAAACATTAAAAACAAGCCTTATTTCTGAAGCAATGGGCTATAATACAGAAAAGCTTGCATTGTTGCATATTTTTCGAAATTTCTGGGGGTCGTTTTATACCATTTCTGCGTAGTCTTGATATTTTAGACAATTTATTTTCTCAACCCCCCTCCCCTTTATGCACAGATATCCGTCGCGCAGGTTAAAATGAGCAAAATCTCAATTTTGCTAAGGAGGAAACAAAAACTACGGTCCACACGTGATACACCGCCTTATCGTTCGTTACACCTATGCCATTTACTTGTAAAGTAACTGCAAGTCTTCCCCGTCCAAAGCAATTCTGATTAAGCCAGACCGTAGCTAATCAATAACGGCTGCTCAATTAATAATTTTAATTACTACTTTTTAAATTTTAACTAATTGGATGGTTAATTAACATTTTAAGTAAGTGGTTCATTTACCTGCAGTTAATATAAATGTACTGGCGAAATAAGACCGCTTGACTCAAAAGTGGGGCTGCTCACCTCTAGTTAGCAGTCCCGAAAAGTATTTACGTTTTATTCTTAATTGAAACGTGTCTCAATAAAATTTCTTTGTGTCTCATTTGGCACATAGCACCAGCTATCTGGCTCAATTAGTTTTAAGCTTGACTCATTAAACGGGGCTGCTAAGTTGAGGGAGGTCAGAAATTGAGCAGTTAGTTTGTAGCGTTATCAAATTAGGACCAAATTTTAATTTTCTGTACTGTGATTTAGTGCCATGCAGCTGTAGACTAGGTCCATTTTATTAATCTAGTTGTCACACTTTTCAACTAAAAGTTGGCAGGGTGTGAATGCTAGTGTGGATACATCCTTATCAATCACATTTGATTGTGTATGATTCACGCAACATAGACATCGAATTCAGGATACCTTTAGGAAATAAGAGAATAAGTATTGATGTAACTGAAATTACATGCTAGTGACTGCTGAAGTCCAAAGCAGCCAGAAATGAAACATATAGACAAGTAAAATTAATATTATGGCTATAAGTTTTTAGGGTTGTTTTGCGAGTAGACTGCAAGATGAATATATCAAACACTGTAACTGTGGCCATCCAAGATACAACTTGCCTCCGTTTGGAAATTATTGCACTTCGATTGAAGATGGTATATACATTTGATAATTGCTATGAAGACTATTTTCAGTACATGGAAAATTTTAGCAGAGCTAGCACTGTCCTCAAAATATTATATGCAGACTAACATGCAAGGCTCGAAAGCATCAGGTAAAGCAGTAGAGTTCTCTTCACGAGGTGGCTAATGGGCGTCGTGAGAGTGATATCTAGAGAGAAAAAACTGTTTACTGTACTTTCTGTTGTGAGTGGTGTTTGTATCCCCAGGGAATCTGCGGGCGCTATAGTCGTTTCTTGTGTTCAGAACAGTCAGAGGGGTTATTGTAAATATGTTGCAGCGAAGATGATGAATGAGATATACAGAGCGGCTGGGAGCAGCTCTGTCTTCGTAAGAAAGCTCACCAGCTCACCGTGTTGATACTCAAAACGTTCTATTATCTGCGGGCCGCTTTCGAGAATCAACACGTGAACATACCAGCGAGTGATGGCACACAATTGTGTACGAGATACCCAGTTACGTAGTGGTGGGCCATTATTGTGCAGATGATGCCTACAGCTTTATAACTAATACTTATTATGTACTCTTGGTATTAGGACATGAATACTTTGCTGTGAATACCTAAAATGTCGCATTTTAGCTGTATGTCTACTTCAACACAAGGACGTTGCTATGAGAACAATGCTGGAAGCGTCACTTTGTAAGGAGCCTTGCAAGTGAGTGATTCAAAAAATGACATCTTACTGAATTATATTATTTCAACAAAACATTGTGTGTATGGATGTATCACGATATGAACAGAACGCAATACTGCGGAATCAATGAATCTCACTGGTCTAACTGGCGTGATTATCTAATCACGCAAATCAGAGCTGTTGTATTCTTGTATTCCCGTTATTTCTTGATTTTTCCACCATAACACAAATAAGTCAGTATAGCTTTCTCTATGATGCTTGCTAGTTCCGTATTTGTGCGTAAGCATCCATTGTGGTGTTTGAGCTTAATAGGGGTTCAGGGTTGCCTGCCTGAAGACATCCAGAGGTAACCGCGTCGCCTCTCGAAAAAGCGCAAAAGTCAATTTTGTTAATGTTGTGTTTGTGTTGTAGCCAAATACTATATAGCAAGGCTATCAGTGCTGTCAGATATCCATCGATACAGTTTTCGGTAAGTAATTAAGATACTAATTTGTTTACAAATGAGAAATGAAAGTGTTGGTGGGCAAGTGTCAGGTCTTGGAGGGGACTGGATTTCGGAAATCACACAGATTATTCATGGATATTAGCAATGATAGATTTAATCAATGAACTATGCGTGCCTTCGTTTATGATGTTATAGTAAGATGTGTAACCATCGGTGAATGAAATTTTGCTTGTTTTAGGATGCAATGTCTAATAACACCAACTTTCTGTAAGCTTCAGTTTGTCTGTAACTGTGAGTTTTAGCAAGTATTTATACATCTCTGTTTAAACTAAAATACAAATGCGAATGCATAAGTGAAATAGCGTAAGCTTAATACCCAATTATCTAACAAATATATCATTCCTACTGCGCATTCATCGCAGTCCACTATGCAGATGCCATGCAGTTTCAGCCATTTTGAGTCTAAATAATTAAGTTTGCAATTTGTCAAAAGGCTGCAGAATTTTGAGTACACGACATTTCGAACACTAAAATGGTTTTTCACAACATCTATTCCTGCATTTTCGATCCGTCACCGTTAGTAAAATATATTGGTGTGTTTTCGACTAATCTGAAACCAGCGAATTCATTCCACATGCCTGTATGCATTTTCTGTTAGAAATAAATTTTCATTCTGGTAGATTGACTATTTTGACTTGATTCATTATCCACGTACTTGTCACAATGTTTCGAATAACAATCGTAATCAAAAGTAACAAAAGCAGCTTAGCGTTTTAGAGTTTTGCTCAGGGTTTTCTGAAAATCGGGACTGTGTCCACTTTGTATCCAGCTAATTATGTTTGTGTCCAGCTAAGAAAAGTCATGTCCAGAAACTAAACCTTTCGCAGTGCAAATATAAGTGGTATTAAAGCGTTATCTTAGTGTGTAGGAATAAAATCGGTTGTTATATATAATCTTATTGACGATCTTGTGCAGAGAAGAAAATTTTTATCTGTACCCACTCCTGAACACAAACGTGGTTTTGCTCAGGCTTTTAAGCCCGACGTATTCTAGGTCACTGGTACAAGCACTAGAAAAGAAATCCGACACAAGCACGACCGCAAGCATCAGGCGCAGACTACGGCATATGCACAAAAGTTTAGTGTTTTAAAACAACCGACTGCGTCAGGCCGGCCCGGTCTATTTGCGTCGTTTTAAAAACTAAAACAATTACAGTTAGTTGAAGGTCTGGTTTAAAAGGAAGGCAGAAGGCAGTTGCAAAACGATATTGCAAAATTGTGGTCACAAAACATCTCAGCTTGACGAAAATAACATGGATAGAGTACTTTAGATGCTTTCATACGTAAAAGTAACACTTCGTTGTCCCAAAATGTGGTATAGACATAGGTTGCCGTCGGTCGGCTGCGTGCCTGCCAAGGTAAGGTCGACTTCCTGGCAGCTGTTCTCAAAACGAACAGTAAACACCATTTCAAATTCAGCATTGCTGCTGCATCGCTTTGAAATTCAGCATCAGACGTTGGATTTCTGTTTATGCACAAAATTAGAATAACTCCAACTCAGTATTGCATTTATGTCACTTATATGTTGAGTTTGTGCTTGCGTCAGTAGTTATGGCTTTGCTTGCGCGCTAGTGTCAACCGACCGAGATATTGTGCTTTGTAGTTTGTACAATGATTATTTCTACTACACTCAATGCCTGTCATTTGTACTGTTTATTTGTTTATTTTATACGCGTATTTATTTGTTTCAAAGATCCGACTGTGTTCTGCTCAAGATTTATTTTGGGACTTCTACATTAATGGCGCAGACTGAGGTACCGAAAGCTACGGTAAGCATGAACTGCCGTTGCTAAATTTGATAACAAACGCGTTCATATGGCTACGGGCCTCTTTATTGTTGATAAATAGTGGTAATCATAAGCACAGATTACGATAAGGACTGTGTGACACTGACACTGAGTAGAGCTGGAGAAATTTAAAACAGGAAATAACATTGCTTTGCACAAAGCAAGGGAGACTGTTAACCAACCAAATGAAAATACTTAGAACGCTGCTTTTTTGTTTAAATTAGGAGAATTCAAATTGTCCATAATCAAAATATCAAATCAATGCTTAAGGTGGGCAGGAATATACGTCATACACGCAGAATCTTGCAGGCAGTAAAGTGCAATTCCGGTGCTAAAATGTATTTTCAGTTCATTGTCGGCATAACAAAATCGGTGACATTTTTATTTTGCAGTTGAGGCAGTTGAAAGATCTATTCATGCACAAATGAAAAAACACCACAAGCCGTTGGATTACTGAATCTAAAAACATACTAACGCCGGTATGAATTTGAAAGCAAAAACACCTCTGTATATTTTGCTTCTAGATGTCTTCCTTGATCAGTAGGCTTGGAAGTATTCTGAGCTTGATTATGGGGGCATCAGCAATCAGTGGTTTTGAAGTGGCCATAATACTGTTGGGAATGATTCAAAGAAATTAAGCTACCAAAGCAGTGTCGGCTGTTCTTATGTTACTTATGACTGTGACTTATGTTACGTGACGCTGTCGTCGTGAACTCTTTAGAATCTGTCATATATTACAACCACAATAAAAGATATTTGAAAAATTTTCAGTTAACTAAAGAATTACAGGAAGTAGCATGCTACCAAGCAACCAAAAAATTGCACTCCTGGGGCCTATTTCATAAAACTACATTAGTTACATTACATTTGCTACATTGAAATGTAGCTACATTACATTTTCTACATTTTTGGGTTTCATAAAACAAATGTAACTTTTACAATGTAATGTAACTACATTACATTTGGGAAATCCCTTTTGACGTCATTTTATCCAATTTTACATTTGTGTTGCTACAATGTAACTACATTGTAGCTACAATGTAACTACAATGTAGTTACAATGTAATTACAATGTAGTTACATTGTAGTTACATTGAAATACATTCACAACAGCTGTGTATTCTTATGTAATTAAAAATTATGTAGCTATTAGTAAGCAAAACAAAGAATGCCTATCTAAATTACGTTGATAAATAAATAAATACGTAAATAAATAAATAAATAAATAAATCTAAATTTTTGAACATTTCACTAATTTTTAGAAACAACGGACATTGCAAATTTTCTAACAAAGTGTCATTCTTTTATAAAATAAAAAGTTTCTAATGTCTTCTCTACAATCGTAAAATTCGTTCATAGCTTAAAAGTCCTTTTATTAAATATTTTAACGGCAAAAAACCCACTTCATCGTGGTCTTGACCACAGTCCAAAATGTAGTTACATTTTGACTGAAAATGTAATGTAAAATACCTAAAATACTTTTATCAAACTAAGGTAATGTAACTACAATGTAGTTACATTTCCAGCCTATTCAAAACACTATGAGAACTACTACATTGTAATGTAACTTACATTGTAATGTATAAAATACAATGTAACTACATTACATTGTAAGAATGTATATGAAACTGAATTTTAACTACATTGTTACATGGCAAGAAATTTTCTAAATTGGATTTAGCAAGGGCATACAACCAGCTTAGAATCGATGATGAAAGCCAGAAATTGTGTGTCATCAACACTCATCTGGGGTTATTTCGTTACAAGCGACTGCCTTTCGGAGTCTCATCCGCACCCGCCATCTTTAATAAGAAAATGCACCAAGTTCTATCAGATTGCCCAGGAGTGGTGTTCTTTTTCGATGATGTTGTAGTAACAGGTGCTGACGATGACGAGCATCTTTCGAATTTGCGTGAAGCTTTTAGAAGATTATTTGAAATTGGATTCAAGCTGGGACGGGAGAAGTGTCTATTTGGTGCTGATGCCATTCCTTATTTGGGTTTGTCGATTGATGAACATCGAATCAAGCCCTTGGAAAAGAAAATTCAAGCGATTGAAAAGATTCCTCCGCCCACTTCTGTTGGTGAATTGCGAACATTTCTTGGCAAAATTAACTTTTACGCTGCTATGATACCTAACTTAGCAGTGATCGCTTCTCCACTTCATGGCCTGTTAAAAAACAGACCAAATGGAAATGGACAGAAAAATGCCAAGACAGTTTTGATACCCTGAAACGCAAATTAAACGAGAATCCAGTAAGAGTGCCCTATGATCCAACAAAGCCCTTGGTACTTTCATGCGATGCATCACCTTATGGAGTAAGTGCGGTGCTATCACATAGACTCGATGACAAATCAGAGCATCTTATCTCAGCAGCTTCTAAATCTCTCAACTCCCAAGAGCAGAAGTACGCCCAGATAGATAAAAAGGCCTACGCCATTATTTTCGGATTGAAGAAATTTTATCATTACTTTCGGGAGAAAGTTCATTTTGGTCACCGGCCATCAACCACTGATGAAAATATTTGGTCCATACAACGGAATTCCAGCTTTTGCACCCAACCAACTGCAACGCTGGGCCATTATACTGTCAGGCTTTGACCACTCTATCGAATACAGGCGGTCCAAAGATCATGGGAATGCTGATTGCTTATCACGTTTTCCATTATCCACAGCGTCAGAGTCCATAGCCGACGATAAGATTTCCTCTGGAGTGCATCTACTGCATGTCAACCAAGTTGAAAGCCTACCGGTTACCGCAGAACAGATCGCTGAAGCTACGCGTAGTGACTCCGAATTGAACAAAGTTCTTTACTGGACAAAGAACGGCTGGCCACAACACTTATCATCAACAGAAAAACTATATCTACCATACTTCACTCGACGCGAAGACATTTCCATTACTAATGACTGTCAATTCTGGAAGGACAGAGTGATTATTCCCAAAAACATGCTGAATGGAATTTTGGCAGAGATCCATGTTGGCCATAATGGAATAGCCCGCTCTCTATCGGCTGCTCGTCGAGCTGTTTGGTGGAGCGGAATCACTTATGACATAGAAAACCATGTAAAACAATGTCGTCAGTGTAATTTAGCCAAGGATAATCCAGTATCCTTAGCTAAAGAATCCGTGTGGCCAAGCCCTCTAAAGCCTTGGGATCGCATCCATGTAGACTTTCTTGAGCCTGCTAACAAGAAAATGTGGTTAGTCCTAGTTGATGCGTATTCTGGATGGCCAGAGATATTCCCAGTAGCCCGGATCAATACAAAAGAAACGGTGATTTGTTTACAAGACGTATTCAGCAGATTTGGTCTACCAATGAGTATCGTCTCTGATAATGGCCCTGCTTTCAGATTCCATGACTTCCGCCGTTTCTGTGATTTGAATGGAATCAAACATGTTCTAGCACCTCCTTATCATCCAAGCTCAAACGGGTTGGCTGAACGCATGGTAAGAACGTTCAAGAATTATCTTGCCCGAGAAAGACAAGAAAGCTCTCCCACAAAATTTCTACTATCCTACCGGACCACTCCTAATCCTATTACTGGGATTAGTCCTGCAGACAGGATTCTGAAAGTATTCCCCAGGACTCGGTTAACTATGCTCAAGGAACCACCAGCTCAACACGTCCACAATCCTCCGGCGAAAAGGTCCTTTTTGGTTGGGGATATGGTTTGGGCCCGAAACTATTGTCCAGGAGGAAAGTGGGTTGCTGGTACTGTTGTTGGAAGGAAAGGCCAAGTGATGTACAAAGTTGCAGTCGAAGGCGGCGTGTGGGCAAGGCATGCTGACCAATTCCGTGCGCGACTGTTGCGGGGACAGTCCGGCAAGGGGGTCAGCGAATGGTTTGATATCCCCAGTTTCAACCAACCCCAGCAGGACAATATACCCTACGAACATGAACTTTACCAACCTCAGGACATAGCTCCGGTCCTTATCCGACGTTCACAAAGACAGCGTAGGTGTCCTGAAAACTATGATCCTATTTCAGGGCAATTTGTGAGGCCTGGAGCTCCATCGTATTCGTGAAAGACATTGTTTAGAAAAAAGAAGGCATTGAAGAGATTATTAAATTACATTAAAAAGGAATAGTTTTTTGCTATCTTTGATCTGCCATGCTTTGAATGTGAATTACAATATAGCGTCTTCAGATTATATAACAATATCTGACCTTATCCGGAAGTCGTAGGTTCGAATCCACCCGAGGCATAATTTTTCGGAACTCAAGTGCCGAAGTCACAATTTCATTTCTTACACTCCAACTAGTTCTGGAAAATACTTAATTTACGTGAACGGTGTCAGTGAGCTACTGCGTGCACACAAATTACTGAGATGCACGATGTGGACTAGGCGTGTAAAAAACTAGTTTGTGGCATCGGGATAAAGCACATCAAATTAACACTAAGCCAAAATTTAGTGCTAATAGGGCGCTAACCGCTAAGGGTAAGTGCTATGTTATCTCAACGTTTAGGCTCTATCCAGCCTCTACTATGCCTGTGTCCCTTACAACAAATTGCGGAACTAATCAACACAATAGATTCAATTAGTTTATGACCCGAATCGGGTGGGGGCGTGATTGGCTATGTTCTAGGGCCTTCGTTTAATTGAAGAGTGAAGTTGAAGAGTGAGGCAACTGAAGAGTTTCCGTCTCGGGATGAAGACAGTTACAGGCTGAAAGTGTCCGGAAATGACCTCGAAAAGGTCGACACGGATGGCTCAAATAGTAATCTTAAGATTTGAACAGATCAATTCAACCAGCCACCTAATTTCAGCACTGACTTTCTGTCGGGAACTGGATCACAAAGCTAATCGACACGTTACTGAACATGGTTGGCTGTCTTTTAGTACTGTTTTTGAGCAAAGAAATGGGGTCTTATCTCGATTACACCCCCACCACTCCAAATCCTTAAAACTTGACCAAATGAGCTAAAATTTGGCATGGGCATGTTTTCGACCATGCTGAATTCAAATATCGCAAAATTTTTCGACTTCGCGAAATTAGATTTTTTCGATTGGGGACCAAGGGAAACCGAAAATATTTTTGTCTTCGATTTTGCTGAAAAGATGTATATAGGGGTTTTCAGCGTCGTAGAACACGAATTTGAAGCCCGTTTTTTCATTCAGCTTTTCATTGGCTCAGGATAAGCAAAAGATTTAAGCTTAAAATGTAAGCTTATACTGAGCTAACGAAAAGCTGAATCGAAAAACGGACTTCAGATTCGTACTTTACGACCCCGAAAATTCCTATATACATCTTCTCAGCAAAATTGAAGACAATAAATTTTTCGTTTTCTCTTGGTTCCCCCTTAAAAATCGAAAAAATCGAATTTCGCGAAATCGAAAAATTTTGCGATATTTGAACTCAGCGTGGTCGAAAACATGCCCATACCAAATTTTAGCTCATTTGTTCAAGTTTTAGGGATTTTGAGAGGTGGGGGGGGTAATCGAGATAAGATCCAAGAAATGAACAACAAATTTGTTTCCCAACGGTGACTCAGGGTCGACTGATAGACGCTGCTGTGCGGTGCTGATTATCCGTACCAAAGGTTCGAATACTGGCAGTACCTTGGACTGTTAAATTCCAAATTGAACAGGTTCACCGGATGACAACAAGACGAAAACAACAGGATCAACTTGATCCACCAAACAGGCACAATTCCGAACTGGGGACAGGACAACGCTCCACGTGAACTCAGGACTGGTCTGACTTAGCAGGATGAGCACCAAACAAAATCGATCTTCGCAGCAGCAGAGGAATCAGATAGCGATGAGCAGACGTCGATCGGCTACCTGAATCAAATGGCTACCCATTAGAAACAGCGGTGGTGGGGATTAAAACCATACCTGGGCAGACTTTTTCTCGGACGGGGGGTGGAAATCCGGTGCGTTTTCCTCAAAATGGGTACTGTATGTTTTGGTGCGTAATTTGAGACCACAAGCCTTTATTTGAAAAGAAAAATGACACTGTGGATAGTCGATTGTCTACTTACAGTACGCTGTGGTCATTCAATTATTTAACCTAATGTCAGGGTATTTTTAGACATGTTTTCGAGGGGGGAAGCTTCCCAGGGGTCGTGTTTGAGGCCGGCCGACGACTTTCGCTCGCCGGCCGGCGGCCGGTGAGGCCGGCCGGCCGCAGGCTGGGATGCAAATCAACAGTCAGAAATTTACAATTTAGAGCAACTAAGTTTAAAATGAACTCCAAATTTGGTTTTTGTCTGGTTCGTGTAATCAGTGCACACTTCCAACTACATTTTTTTAATATAACACCCGAAAAAACAATATCTTAGCAGTCATTATAGCTAATATGAAACACTTGAAACCTTTTTTCAGAGCACTTTAACAAACATTTTCTATCTTTTTCCTGTGCATTTTGTTGTGTAAATTTGTTTTTCATTGTGCAAACTAAATTTCAATAATTTCAAATAATCAATGTTTGACACAAAAGCCCTAAAGTCCAAATCCGGTGCGTAGATTACCGAAAACCGGTGCACCGGAATGCCAAATTCGGTGCGTCAGAGGACGAATCCGGTGCGTCGGTAAGGCTATTTCGGTGCGTCAGAGGCCGAATCCGGTGCGTCGGTAAGCCAAATTCGATGCGTCAGAGGACGAATCTGGTGCGTCGGTAAGCCAAATTCGGTGCGTCATAGGCCGAATCCGGTGCGCAGATAGGTCAAATCAGTTGCGTGCTTGCATGCTAACAAATTTGGTGTGTAGACAAGTCAAAACTGTGTGGAGATTGAAGAAACTAATTTATGGCAACAGATGGGTAAATAAGTTAAATTTTGCTTCGCGTCCAAATCTTCAAAAAATCATGTAGGTATCATTTTGGTGCGTCAATTCTTCCAAGAAATCATATAGGTATCATTTCGGTGCGTATGTGGGACCTGGGGTGGCCACCCCCGTCCACCCCCCCATTGCCCAGGTGTGATTAAAACCCCAGCAATTATTATCCGGACCGATTGGCTTTTAAGTGCGGGCTCAAAACCCGGATTATGTCGTGTGTAACGTGTTATGTGTTTTCTTCTGGCCTTAGGTTGAAAACAGACGTTTTAGATGTTTTACTAACCAAATAAATGATTTTGGACGTGATTGCGGCCATTTTAGACGTTTTGGCGAAATATACAAATAAGGCTCCAGTCAAGCCAATATTGGGCGCAGAGTCAAATGTGCACTACTCAGTACTGCCTATAAAGCTAAAACTTCTAAATGACAACCTACTACCTAATCTACGATGTTTAAGCTATCTATTCAAACCAGACTGGCTAAGGAAACAAAATTAGAGCGCAAATATGGTTTATGAGCACTGTAGTACTAACTACTACTACTGGTTGCTGCTACTCTAAATATGCTGATACTAAACGATGCCTATCCTAAATAGCACAGACCTAAACTATAACGGTAACCGTAAACGGTAACAGACATGGCCTTAACTCGAACATTTAACTTAATACTTGGCTCCTAAACCTGATTAAGACAAACATGCAAATGAGGTTACCTAAAATCCTAACCTAGACTTAACATCCTATCTAAACTAATGTAGATTGACCCTTTCTTGCAAAGGTTCTGCACCTGGGATAAGGTGACCTACGCGAGTCTCTGAGGTCAATGTTAAACTGATTCTAGCCTGCACAATTCTAATTTGCAGAGCAGTCCTGCGGTTCGCGGAATCGGCCGCCTACAGGACATTAAGACCGGAGTCAAAACCTTCCTCTACCCGATGCTTATTCACGGTGACTCTTGTACCCCGACAGACGCCGCAGTGCTCGGAACGGTTCCACTGGAACCGGTAGAACCGGAACCGGAACCGGAACCGGAACCGGAAGGATTTTTAGAACCGGAACCGGAACCGGAACCGGTAGCACTTGGAACCGGACCGGTTCCAATGTAATTTGTCTCAGATGTTTTGAAAAATGTATCCAAAAATTAAGTTTTCGCCTGCAAATTTTCAATATTTCTCTAGGTTTTAACTAACACTTTCAGTCTGGAAATTCTGAAAATTTTTCTAGCCTTTGAATGTAGTCTTTTGAAAGTTTTTCGAAACCTATTATGCGGCATTATTTTTTAACAAGTAAGAGTTTTAACTTTTTCTTGCATGTTGGTAAGATATGCAATTACTTTTGAGCTGATGATTCCTTTTTGGAGTAACCAACTTTGAAGCACTAATAATAATTGTTTACTTGGAGCAAGGTCTGTCTCTTGTGCATTTTATTGTGCACATGCACACTTTTTTCCAAGCTGCACACTTGAATTTAATAATGCACACTTAAATGCACAGTCAAATTATACTTCCGCTAACCACAAAGTGCCCTAAAAAATTTCGAAAGTGCTTCAAATTTTAAAAAAGCTCTAGCTTTTAGCTGGGGGCTGCCGCCACCAGACCCCGCATCTTCTTACTATTTTTCGATCAGAGTAACGTCGTAAAGACCTTAGAGATGGACGCGGGACGAAATTTTTGTCCCGTCCCGCGGGATCCCGCAGTCCCGCAAATTTGCTAATGCCCGTCCCGCAAAATCCCGCATAATTTCTTCATTAGCTAAAACTAATGGTAATTAATACTAATTTAATGTGAAAATATAAAATAAGTTTGTTATGTAAACTTTACGCTATTTTATTTTTCTTTGCTGATGTAAAGTCAGTACTTAATTTATTATTCAAATACGCTGCTGTGTGTAAAAATATGAAATGCTTATATCTCTGCAAACAAACAATATCAATTGTTGATTTCAAAATATTGGCCAGATTGGCCAAATAAAATCAAATTTAGCGGAATCAGAAAATTACTGCTATACAAAAGCGATGGAACCGGGTCACCGTGTCAACTTGGGCCACTTTTCGGATCGAGTCACTGGGCCACCGGGTCAAGAGCTTGGATCCGGCCTTGATCTGGTTTTCTTTATTTCCCACAGGTTATTTCCCAGAAATTTTTGGTTTAAAACTAAAAGTTTTAGGTCCAATTTCAATGTGATGCTGATACATAATTAAACTTGCACTTCATAATTTTCGCAGCTTGAGGTTCGTTCAATATGGTCTCCAGCAGAATAAGTGTTTGTTCTCATCGGTTCCATGATTATTGCATTGCATAGATCTGTTAGAACTAGCTGGTTTGCAAATTATAACTGATTAAATTAGGCAATGCAGATAAAGCCAAGTTTCAAAAGTCTCTAGCTTTGTCCCGTCTTTAATTTAAAAATCAAACCCTTGACTGGTTATACATAATCAACACTTTATACAACTTCGAAATCATTTACATTACCTGAGTATACTCAAAATTAAACAATAAACTTTCATTCAGAAAAGATGCGCAAACCAGCACAGCAAATGAAACTTATATTACCTTAAAATTAAATTTTATAGAATAATTAGAAATGTGACTGTAATGTTTTGAAAAGTGTTATCTAGCTTTCTTAAAAATTCCCTAGTTTTGAAGTAAATATAAGAAATTTCTGGCCCGCGGGATCCCGCGGGACGAAGTTGTCGTCCCATCTCGTCCCGTCCCGCGGGATCCCGCGGGACGAAGGTTGTCGTCCCATCTCGTCCCGTCCCGCGGGATCCCGCGGCCCGCGTCCAGCTCTGCTTACTTCTGTTCTATTCTTTCTTGTTTACAAAAGCCTTTAATTAATTATTGAAATATTTTGGCTTTGGGTTGTATTCATATACTTATATATGTCCCTTCATTGTCAGAAATAAACGACTGGATTAAGCCAATTTCTCTTAAAGTATTTCTTCACATTTTTTCCTTTACAACGGTTCGACGCGTACAATGCTAGCTCTCTTACTGCCGTTTGTTAATCTGTTAAAACGACAAGAAATTGTTCAGAAAAATTTTTTAAAATGCAACATTTTTTCCAAAATTTTTCTCCAATAAAAACATTTTTTCCAAAACGCACCCTATTTTTTAAAATGCACAAAAAATGCACAAATATCCGATATCTATCAAAAACAAACCCTGACTTGGAGTTAAGAAACTATCTTTATATCAAAATATAGCCTAAGATTTTCTTTTTCTAATAGATATATACCTGGAACCTAACTTTGGTTTTCTAGAGTTTTCACTGAATATTAGAATGGGTGCATACAGATTTTCGCAATTTTCTCTTAGTAGACAGTCGTTGACAAACAAACATATGAATTCTTTACTGTTTCCAAATTTTTACATTTTTCCACTTCTTACAGCTACAATGTACCGCCAAATGTCAAAAAATAAGATTCCAGTGTATATGTCTTGCTGTATCTGCCGCTACTTTAATGCAAAAAAGAAACATGACTAGTTTTTGAGCAAGCAAGATAGAGGGTTGCGAACAATTAACAAATTCTTGGTCAATTGTCAAGCAAAATAAATCAGAGGAGAGGACCAGCTAATTAGTGGCAGTGACATGCTGTGAATGCGTAAATCCTATACTTAGTGAGTGTTGAACAAACTATTACCACGGGACACAGGAAACAAGTTTAGGATTGAAATTTTTTACATATTCATTACACTTTTAACACATTTTAGCACTATTAAAACTGGTATAAAAATTAATTACTATTTTACATGTAAATTAATAACGTTGAGCATATAACAACGTTGGCTCATAAGGTTTTGGTCTAATTTATATAAAAAACTAAAAAAATCGAATTATAAGCCTTTTTACAAAAATCTCAATTGGAACCGGAACCGGAAGCTAGAACCGGAACCGGAACCGGAACCGGAACCGGCTTCAAAAATCGGAACCGGTCCGAGCACTAGCATCGGTCCCGAAATCGGTCTCGCGATTAAGGTTGATTAGATTTCTGGGCATCCACGTTTCGATATTTTACTATTCTCGTTGATACCTATGTATCTCCCTCGGATACGTGGTCTGGTGTCTATTTTGACTCTTTATTGTTCTAAGACTGTACTCCGTCGTTTTATAGACATTCGCAAGATGATGTGACTCAAAACATTTCGTTTTAAATACTTTTTCTTTTTATTTGCTTGGTTCACTACATTCAGATAACACGTTTTGGTATTGAACAACTAATGTCTATTTATTTTGCAGACCATGTTGAGTTGAAACTTGAGTGTCTTTGCCACTGATAAGTTCAAGTTTGCAAATTCAGCTAGTATTATACTACGTCATTTATTAATTGTAAATGACGACGACGCTTTCAGGAACTTATTGATTCCAGCTAAATTGTTCATATTTTGCATACAGGTGGCAAAAATCATGAAATATGTTTATATGTATTTTTTGGTTTCCAATTTCAATTTAGTTGGTTTTGCATCGGTTAGGGTAATGTCAATGTAGTGGTAACATTAGCTTCATCGACTGGCTGAAGGCGACTTACTTACTTTGAACATAGACTTAGTTAATTCTTTTACTAACGTTCAATTTTGAAGTTTGATATCGGAAATGCTAATTAAATCTTTGTTCGTTGTCGAGTTCAATCTCGCGGAAAGCGTTGCTTGGTTGCGACAGCTCAAATTGAAGAACAAGTTCGATTGGAATGAACGGAATGGGAACAAGCCAACTCACAGTTTTAGATTATTAGATTGTTTACTCATTTTTATTTATTTATTTTTAGATAATTTTACCTGATTAGACTTCCTTAATATAGTCTTGTTTCCGCCTTTGCCTTGTTTCCAGCTGTTGATGCTGTGTTATCCTAAATGAACAAGGAAATGCTGTTTAGTGTTTATAGTTGGAAGCACTTATTTTCATAATAACCTTTTGCAGCTTTTCTCATTAAAGTTAAAGCTGCTTACTTTAAAACTAATTACTAAGAAACTAATTGCTTCAGTCAGGATTTAGCATGTGCCAGCATTGTGACGATTCCTCTGCCAGCAACTGGGCAGAAACATTTTGCTAATAGGGTGAATTTAAATTAAGTGAATCTGCTAAACAAGCCATTTAACTACAATTATTTCCATGAGGGAAGGAAATGTATTAATGGATGTAAAGTTTTTATTTTGCCTTGCTATGTTCCTAATATGGACCTCAATTGGTAAGAAAGCAAATTGCGTTAACAATTAATTGAACATGTCGTAGCTCTCGTAGCTCTATTATCAGATCACAAGCACAAGCAGTCTGCTCCGAACCTTTTGTGTGGAGCAAAATATGGACTTTACTATGAATTAGGTAGCAGTCGCGTGAGTACTACATTTTAGTCACTAGATAACTTGATTAATTGTGTTTTGGGCTGAATTTAGTTATCTGTAATTGCGACGTGATCAGCAACAAAAAGCCGATTAATTGTCTTGTATGAAAACTATGTTGAGCATATGAAAATCCGTTGACGATTTAGTTTGTTTTTGCATCTGTTAATTATTATATTAACCTATTAATGTTTTAGCCTCTACCAAAAATAATCGAAAGACGATTAAGTGTCGTCGTAATTTCCAAGCAGTATTTTCGCTGTGCAACTCTAGCAGCACAGTGAATGCCACTATTGTGGAGAATTTGCTCAAGGAAATTGCTGGTGAACAGTGTGTCACAGACATAACAAAATACGGAAGTCAAAGCTGCGAAGGTTGGATTATCAACAGCTCATCTTGCTCCGGTCTTAGCTCATATTTTCAGCACAGCTGCGCATGTCAAAGTGAGTCGATCGACGAATTCGTCGATTTTATTGCATTAATTTTGTGAAACTCAATGTTGAGAGTCAACGTTGGTGAACTAGGCAAACGAGTGCTGACTTGTGCCAAGAGAGTAGGAACTGTGTCCAGTTGTTTTGTAGTAGTTAATACCAAAGACTAGTTACTTCGAGAAATTATTCTAAGACCGAGAAAATACGAATTACAGGATAAGCCGACTATATAAAAATATTGCAAGATGTGCTGCATTGCGCTTTCTCTCTCATAGTTTAAAAATTGATACTTGCCTGCAATCCAACGCGGTTGCGCATTCAGTTATAATTTATAATCATTCAATTATCTCTTAGTGGTGTTTCCCTGTTTCCCTTTCAGATAAAAGTATCCAATTGGCCCAATCATACTGGTATTTGTCAGACTCCAGCATGAGTTGCACCTTAACATGCTCGCAATACAAGAAGAACTGTGACTTTAATAATTGGAAAAATGATTTCAGCAACATCTCTCCAGAGCAGACTATGCATCTCCTTAGTGCTCGACAATGCCAATTCCGTGAAACCAACGTTTCTATAGCAATTGGACTATTCTGGCAGACCTGGAACAATTACTGCGGAGTTCAGAGATCCCTGGAAATAATGCCAGATTGCGATATTGGAGAAATTGCAGTTAAACGTTTCTGCAGATGTCGTAAACTAAGTAAACTTTGGTAATAACTTATACTACGCCTATAAATTGAGTAATTGTCTTTTGTGCCAATACCAAAGCTGTTATATTAATATGGTTTTGGTTAATTTCAGAACAAAATGAAGATGGCACTGTATATTACACTATTCGGCAGCGAGGTGAAACAGTAAAACATGCTTTCAACCGTGCCCTAAATGCTAGCAAAAGTATGATTTCAAGGGATGTTGTTGTTGTGCATGGTTGCTGTCTTTAATTGTTTGCTTTTTCGTGTTTAGTGTTTCCTAAGTCTAACATCTCCAGTAAAGTTCTGTGCTTAAAAGGCGAAATCACCTTTTATTCCTATGTAGAATTTAAAGGTTATAAAGACTCACAAAAAATTAGCACAGCACCTTGATAACCTAATTTCTTTAAACAAGTTTGACTCAAAAAGCAAATATTTCACGCAAAATATTTGTTGATAGCTTAGGTGTGTACCTTAGCTTTAACGTAGGAGCCGACAACGCAGTAAAGTTAACTGTCAGCATGCTTGCCATAGTGCTACTAATGCCTCATGATAAATGTGGGCGAAGACATGTGCTTGGGGAGGTTTGGGGAGGTTTTCACCCCATGCCTGGAGCTTATCCTCATAGGTATTCCTTATCTCCAGAATCCGGATTGTTCTGACCTTTTGGGGAAAAATGGAATATCCGGCTTTCCGGTGGCCGTCGCCCGCCGGCTTACCTCCAAAGCTTTCTTCCTGCAAATGTCTAGAAGACAGCATAATACTTGCATTTATGCTGATCATTAGCTCTTCTCGTAAACTGCATAATACTTCTTTCATAGGTTATTCTGATCTCAGCATCATTTAATCACTTGCATAAATTTCAATGGACTGTCACAACGTGTTCTTCACCTAACCCAGCTTGCATACGGTAGAAAGTAAGAAGACTGCCAGCAAATGATCAAATTCCGGTTATGTGTGTAGCTCACGCATGTACACGAGATGAATCAAGGCTTATCTCAAACCCCTTACATGTCCAACATATGATAACTTCAGCCACCTACACATTTTCAATGTCGTTGAGACTGAAAATTACACAGAATATTGTATAATAGCAGGATGCGCTGAGTCGTAGCCGAAAAAACTTGTTTCAGGTTTCACTGTTCAAATGACTCATTATAGTGAACGTTCCAGCGGATTAAGTGAAAAGACGAAGCTAATAATATGGTGTTCATGTATTTGCCTACCATGCCTGTTAATATATTGCATCTCGAGATTGGCTGCACACAAATGTAAGTTAACTCCATCTATGAGTGTGAAGTGAATACAAGAGTATGAGAAGCGTAACGTACTGTAAGCCGCAATCATGTGAGTTTAGCTTAGCTAAAATCGCTGATGATAAGTATAAATATAAAATAAGTATATAGTTGATTATAATAGAAAACTTTTAAATTAAAAGTTGAATGTTTCGTCTCCTAAACGACGCTGTAGTTAGTAATCAAATGCACCAATTTACATTTCTACGCTTTGGCTGATAATTATGTATTAGTTTCAGCAATAGTACGTAATAACTAAGAGTGCGACTAGCATTACTCTAAGTTACTAAGTTGGGGACATGATCTGCACGATAACGGCTGATTTCCAAAAATTGGACCCCAGTGACCACGAATGAGTACTCTGTGTTCGCTCAGTCGCTTGCATGTCTGTGTTGAAGCTTGAAAGTACGTGAATTTGCATATTTGCACTTAAACTGCAAGTAAAAGCTGCTAATGTTTCATAAAGCTTTTCCTTGGACTTTCGGGAAAATGGGTAAGCAAGTTATCAGACTTAAGGACTTGAAAACGCAGCATGAAGCTGTCATAAAGGGACTTAACATGAGGCTAAAATGGTGTTTACGGAAGATAACAGTTGTTACAGACTCTGCCACCGTAGCTGGCTGGCTGAACTCTGTAATAAACGACACTCATAGGATGCGTGCCTCTGGACTTACTGAAATGATCACGCGACGCCGTCTATATATCATCAGGGACTTAACAGAAGAATACGACCTAAATGCAAGTGCAAGTTTGCAAGTAGCTGGTATTTAAAGAAATAACCGAAAATGTTTAAAAATTCATACAAAATTCAAAATTGAAATAACTTTTTCATATTCATAAAGGACTACGACAGCATCCCAAAGAAATTTCTCCAAAAAATATTAAAATTTGACTAATTTATAGCAATATTTGATCCATTTGTTCAATGAAAATTAGCTCAGCTATTTGCACCGCAGGTGCAAGTTGTAAGTTCAAGGATTGAGCACATTTATAAAACAGATTCGAGTGTTAGCCGACAACTTGCAGCTTACAGTTCAAGTGCAAGTACGCACGTACCACTTCAGGATTTATGAAACGCTTTACTTGTAGCTTGGACATTCAAGTTGCAAGTTGCATATGCAAGTCGCAAGTTTAAAGTTTTATGAAACTGGTCCTGCTGATAGAATGTTTTGGGTTTCAACAGATAAATAATACAAGCGACTGAGCGTACACAAATTTGTACTGGCGTACTGACTTGTGTGAGGGTCACTGGGGTCCAATTTGTGGGGGATGGCCAGCAGTTATCGTGCAGACCATGGGCCGGTTCCATAAAAGTGTGCGAGTACTAGACTCGACAACTAGACTCATGCTAGTTGTCGAGTCTAGGGCATCAAGTGTACCATAAAAACCTCGCAGTCGAGTAGCTACTAGTACTCGACTTGCGAGTCTAGCTTCTCACAAGTTTGAACACTCCGTCTAGTTCTCTAGTATATTTTGACTAATTAAAGTAGAAGTGATAATTAAAGTTCAATAGCTTTTTCATTTTTTATCAAAATATACTCAAAATCAAGAGACGGATGTTTTTGAATCTTTTTTCAAATGTCTGCAATTTTTATAAAGTTTCATTGAGATTTGAAATTACATGATTATGGTTATTTTCTGGCTAACTCGCACTCGCAGTGTTAGTCCTCGCACTAGCACTGCTAGTTTGTCGAGTCGCCACACTCGCTTAGCTAATTTCGTCGAGTCAAGCGAAAAGTTTTATGGTACACTTGACTCGACGACTAGCGCTAGAATTGCGAGTTCTCGCATGCTAGTACCAGCATGCGAGTCAAAGTTTTATGGAACCGGCCCCATGTCTCCAGCCTAATAACTAACAGCTTGACGCTTGTCACTCTCTTAGTTATTACGTTCTCTTGGTTTCAGTGAGAAAAAACCAGGTTAACAAATCTGTTGACTCTCCATTGGAAATTAACAACTACGTCATTTCTGTAAGTTACCGGTAAAATAGCTTGTAGTGTACTTTCTCAAAGTCTGTCAAAATGGTGTCCTATCTCTGCGCTCAATTTGCATTTAATATTCATCAGAGACCCATAACATTATTTATTTTCAAAATCTCCGCGATGAGAAGATTTCAAAAATTTCAAAAGCTCGGTTTATTTGGGCTTATTTGGGAAAATGTTGTTGAAAGAAATAAACTTTTACCTTTTAGCTATTACGAAGAAAACTCATTTAAACCGATATTTTGAAATTGTTAACATAATTTTGAATTTTAAATTTTGTATATATTTTCCGTGGCAGACTTTAGTATTATATAACCTGTATTGTAAGTGTTTACAATTATTAAAGAAGATTACGGTAGTGTATGCAAACGAGTGAATCTTACTTTTGAAAGATTAATTTGTACTTGGAAAAAGGATGTTTAGGTTTGGAGGATTTATTTGTATGTAAATGAGTGACTCAGAGTTTGACTAGAAAAGGTTTTAGGAGAGTAATTTTGCGTTTTGAGTGATAGGCAGTAGGACAGTAAACCAGTAAAATCGCAAACTGTCTAGGTATGTGGGAACTTAGAAACGTTGAAGATTAAAAAATTTACAGGGTTGTAGCGAGCTAATCTTAAAACATTTAGATTCAGGTCTCGTTCGCAATGTCACACACATTTTCCCGCTAAAATTTAAGTTAGTTCTCCTTTTTCCGTACTGGTACTGATCTTACTTTAAAGTACTTGGCAATGCATGTTTTTCTGTATTTGTAACTTCTAGTTTTGAACGACTAGCTTCCGTCTGTTTGCAAAATCATTGTGTGATGAGTTACCGAAAATGCAAAATGAGCTGAATACAAAGGATTAGAGCGGAGGCGATCAATTAATCGGTGTTAAAGTTCGAAGGCATCCTGAAGGCATATTTGTTTTTTCTTTCCTCGATGCATAAGCCTTCTAACACACTAAAACTTCTGATAACATTATATTTGTTATTCAGCCCCATTCTATTTCAATTCAGTCATGGTTGTCTTGCGGAACAGTGGGACAGCTTCTATTAACTCTTTCACCAATTTCCGTTGTACTGTTTCTGATTTGGCACTTGGTCTGTTACTTCATGTTTCCAACATCAGTGAAACTTCTAGTAAGCACAACTTCCATTAAGCTTTAATTTATTGTGTAATGACTGCTTGATTGAATTAAGCTGAATTTTCTATTTTTCCTTTGGTTTTTGACTTAGTTATTTATAAATGTGATATATAAGTAATCTTACAGGAACTTGGTAGTCCCTGCATCGAACGAAGGTATGAAGGAAGGAAAGCTCTAATATGACCTACGTTTATATGACTCAAACATTTGATGCAATGTTTCAGTTGAATCATCAGGTGACGCTGCCATCAGTTACAGTATGTAGTGCTAACCCTTTCTGGAAAGCATCCATAGGATCTTCAGTAGTTGGAGTGAAACTGGTAAACTTATTATGTTTTTGACTGCATTAAAATTAATTTTAGCTAAAGCCAAATTCATGAAGGATAACTGCTAGGAAATGGTCGGATAGGCAAGTGGCAGAAACTTGAGAGTTTTACGCTGGAACAAAAAGTCCTTTTACTGGTTTTAGAATATAAGTATGCTCACAGAATAGGATTTTTTCAACAACTCCGCCCAGCCTGAAAACATTAACCATATGCAATGTGTTGATGAAAGTTTGTGTATATTGCAAAATATATTGCTAAAAAATTCAAATTTTCGGTTGTTTCACTTTTGTTTGAATAGAGTTGAACCTTTGTTGGTGATTCCTCAGGCGCCTATTTAGTTTTAGATTCATCTTTGGGCCTGCTAACTAAGGACCTTAAGTTTTAGAAGGAAAGCGGAACTATTTTTATTTTCAGTGGTATCTTCAGTTTCAGTTCTCCTTTTATCTGTATTTTAGTTTCAATTTCATACCGCACATAAATCAATTTCATTTTCTGTTTCTGACCTAAACTAAATTTTATCTTTGTATTTTCTACTGCAGTAAATTTTAAGTTTTTATGTCTTATCAACATATTCATTATTTTGATTAGGTATTCTGGTTCATATAATTCAGTAACGTTTTAGTAAGAATTCAATATTTAACAGTAAAAATGGTTATTTTAATGGCATTTGTAAAATCTGGACTTAAAAATTGGTGAATTTCGGTACTAAGCAAATACTGACTGACGGTCAGTTCCACGAGAATGTAGTCAGCTACCTTTATTAGAAAGTAAAAATACAAATTATTTGATACATACAACATACTAGACACCTGCACGGACCGAATTTTTGCAGCACGGCGCGGCCCAGCCCGTAAAATGTTTTTCTAGGCCTACCCGACCCGGACCCTATAAAGTCAATGCACAACATTTTTACAGCTTTAATTGTTTGTATCTCAAGCAAAACCCAATGCCACATTGCCAAATTTGTACGCGTAAACAGTAAACAATCAATTACAATTCCTGGTTTTATTCGATTTTTATACATATCAACACCAAGTCTAGGAATAAATCTTCAAATTCTTTGTTTAGTTTTCACAGCCCCGCGTAACTTAACTAAACAATACAATCAATGGTTTAAAGGATTTACTGTCTTTCTTCAAAAGTTCCCTGTCTTAAAGTGCTGCATACGATTATCTCATCAGCAATGAGTTACAATAATTTTTTAGTGTTCAGAAAGCTGCACCTCTAAAATCTAGCTGATATTAGGCAACAGCAGTAAAATTTGAATGGCTTCTGTTTTTCTAATATCATATAAATAGAATGTATGATCATTTTAATGAAATATTTTAACTGCTGGTAAACAATATTACCTACAGTGCGAACGAAACATGCTTGACACAGACAGAAATCTTTAATGAAATGCAAATATCCAAAATTTGAGTTAACGGTATCTATTAAAATCTCGCAAAAACGGATAACCGGGCTGTACAGTCGGCCTTTTGTTTCGGCCCGCCGTACGGACCATCTCAGACAACGCATGAGCTGAAAATGCTGTTTTAAAACTAAGCACTTTTCAGAATTGCAATTTTCAATAGAAGCACAGTCCTCTAACTGCTGAAACCTTAACTGCAAGCAAAAGCAGGAATTTTTCGGATTCAAGGGTTTCAATGGTTTCACTAAAGTTATTCCAGTTTCAATTTTTGGTCCGTATGCTTCGATATTTTAGTTTCACGATTAGAAATGGAATATATTTGACACATAGGAATTCACGCTAATCTACAGTCTCTAGATCGAGTCATACCTATAGTGGACATCATAATAAATAATGAGTACCTCCAACTCTCTTGACGCTCGTATGGAGATGCAAAGTTTCCCGAAGATCGTAGTGATCTCAAAGTTTAAGTAAATTCCCGATAGTAGCGAGATGATTCATTTGCTCCAGAATGCAACATCGACCAGTTATATCGATATTACAGTTAGTTACATCGATCGCTTCAGTTATATCATATTATTAGGTGGAACTATTGGGACTGTACGTTGAAATTGCTGCTGACCGTGAAAGTAATAGTGTGCAAATGTATAACCGCCAACGTGAGTTGTATTACATTTTTGGATATGCATGAGTTTTGCAATAAAGATTGACCGTTCATTTACCTTGCTACTGGTTTTATTTTAAAACCAAATATTGCTCGAAATTAAGTTGCTGTTGACACATTTGAATCACAAGGTTCTCAGAGAGACTTTATCATATTCCATTAACACTTAGTTTTATAAAACTCGACCCTAATCAAGTTTTTGAATGCATTTGAGTCCATTGTCTTCCAACTGTCACTAGTGGTGTAGTAAAAGCATCGCTCTTTCTGAGCACTAATACAAGGGAAACATTTTATGATGATTTTAGCTGAGGTTACTGAAAGTTCACTGTGTCCTCCAAAATGGATTCGTGGTGATAGGGCATGCTACCATGTTCCTCCGGCTGCGTTGACCTCTAGCTTAAAAAAATGGCAGTTTCAGTAAGTGTTGTTTTTCAAACGGTTTTGTTTGTTGAGCTCAGAAGTGAAAATGCTGAATTGTTTTAGCATGCTGCACTATTACGCAATTCCAGTTTTTCAATTTTGCTTTCATATTGAAAGAAATGGAGCTTTTCTACTTTTAGCGCGTTTAAAGCGGAACGATATTGTCAGCAGCTTTTTCGAGGCTCTCATCTGCCCATATTTATCGACAATTTGCAATATCGAGATTTTATTGAGTCTATCCTGTAAGTTTATCGTACCACTCTATGATAGTCTGTTAGTATGATTGTCTAATCCTATGATATTTATTCTATGAAGTGTCTTAAAAATGGCCACTTTGGGACTAAACAATGGCCTATCTTGACTTGAGCTTGACCAATTTTTGTTTAGTAGTATATTGTCGAATCTAGGTTTTGCTGGAAAACGAAATTTATTAATGTGAAATTTCTGCCATATTATATTGTTTGACAGTGCACATATTCAAGGTTTTCAACGTTCTAGGGAATTGTTTTAGTGAGGAAATCATCCGTAGCAACATTTTGCAAGGTACATCGGGGTTTGCGCATTGACATCTTATTTAGTTAAGCAAGGCGGACGCAGGTTAACAGGGAAATATGGCCTATTTGAAATTTAGATTAGATTAGATTAGAGCCATTAGATTTCTGAGCCCAATCAATCCTAGTTTCACTGGTTCTAAGATCCTGTTCGAGTTGAAGCAGCTTATATCATTATAGTATAGCACTGGATTTCGCCATTACCATTTACGACATGTTCAGGTATGCAAACAACACATTGTTTACGTGAACAAGTATGGGTTTTAGTAAAAACAATAGTGTTTATGGTATTGAGATGTTCCGTCTCCATGGTTATGCTGCTGAACTGTGGACAGGTTCAACCTTTAACAGAAAAAGAAAGATGTGGACATCGCTATGGAATGCAAGTTGTGCACTAAGGTATATTTTAGAATTTAGCTCAGTTTTTACATATCTCAGAATTAACCATTAACGTATAATCAGAGAATAACCTGAAAGCTGTAATGCATATTAAAAGTAAGAGATTGCCTGTTTAAAATTTTTATTTCCATGATAAACCAAACCTCTAATAATTCATTTGATCATAGCTTAACACGACGGGATGGGAGAGTCCAAGCCCCACAGCCCGGCCAAAGCACAAGCCCTACCGTTGTCAGGAGCAAGGGGTAAGGAAAAATTGGACATTGGATAAGCAAAAATAGCCCGAAAAAAGGTTGTCGCGTCGAAATTCAAAAAAGTTTGTAATACTTCTCAAAAATCAATAAAATGTTTGGAGCGAATTCATTAAAAATTGTGAATTTATGTTACTATTAACGTTAATTCATGCTTATATTAGTACAAGTCAATCTTGTACAAGATCCCAATGAATGTTCTTGGGACAAGCTCGTCCCAAGGATCTGAACCTATGTTACTTAACGTGTGCATTGGAATCTTTCAACAAATCCTTTACAGTGACATTATGACTAACAGATAATGCATTTCGATACCAAAGCTATACATAGGGATCTTAGACTATAATAGGATATGAGTGCGTTGTCAGATAAGTGAGATATTTCTGCTTTTAAAAATGAAACATTTATTCATGGAATGCATGCAATACTCAATCGATGGATTTGGGGGTCATTTTAAAAACTTTCTAATTGGACATAGTCACAAATTATACCTACGTGATGAGATACATTGCATCAAAATTTGCCACATGCCGATTTTGAGTAGTTTTTCACTGTAACTATAAGTGGCCATAATAAGCTGTTACTCAAAATCCATTGTATAGCCTAAACAACCCATGTTTGGCATTTATACCCTGGCTGCATTCTTTTGAAAATTAAAAAAGGACTGACGCAACTACAGGATTAAGCTCGATACTGCGACCGCTCACCAAATGAAGATTTTACAGTTTTGCAAGCTTGCGGCTATAGAACTCTACAAATCGTCCTCCATAAAACAATGTGAAACTTTGGTTAGCTGTTATTTTATGTTTTTAATTCAATTGTCATGTCGTGAGTACGTGGTTGTACATTACATCTAGCTAGCAAAACCTACAAGTAGACAATTTGAGCCTTCGTTGGCATACGTGACTGCTTTATTAGTACCGTATTCTCGCGCTTAAGGGAACACCCACTTAAGAGAACATGTTCTCTTAAGGCGGTGGTATCGTTTACCGTATTTTAAAGGCTAACTTTATAGCATATAATCCCAATGACCTGAAATATCGCTTGATGACCTTACTAGTGTTCCCAATCATGCTGATAAAACTTTTAATGGTGTATGAAAAAATTTTATTTTGACAAAAATTCCATATTCGACGAAAAATGGTGATAACGAGTTTTTTAATTTTTTAGTAGTTTTCGAATTTTTTACCATTATTAATATAAGTGGACACAATCCAGACTAAAAACTGAAAAAATTAAAAAAAATCAAAATTTTTAATTTTTTAAGCTCGAACCAGACTACTTTCGGTGAGCGGACAGCGTGCAACCGTATCTGCTCCGCCGAAAATAGAAATTTATAAGAAAATGGACTTTTTCGGTTAATGTCACTCATTCATGCTTATTTAATGATTGTGGATAACTGGCAAACTAAAAATAACCCATAATAGCAACATTCAGACATATTCTACGCGTGAAGAGTGCGGTGGGGAGTAAAATTACGAAGGGGGAATAGAAGTAAGATAACGCTATTCGCCCCTCCCCCCACAACTTTCAGAGTGTTCGTAAACATATATGGAAGTAAATAACTCCGCCCCACTAGTTTTCTTCCTCCCCCAACCGGTATGTTTCACTATTTTACGATGACAAAATCATCAATTCTTTTTGGCCACTGCTGCGCGTTTGTAATGGCAAGCCAGCACTTAGCTAAACACCAATTACGTTGATCGTTAAATAGTAAAGGAATTTTATGTTTTAAACAAGGTTTTCTCCCATTTCGAGTAATACTGTGTTTTCAAATTTGACGTACAAATTGACCAAAACCTATTGCAGGGTCGTTTTTCCTAGTTTTTCGTTTGAGTCAAGAACAACTGAGATATCGCTTGTTGAATTTTGAAAAATGGCGTCAGTGTGCGTTTTTGGTAGTTTTTTTTCGACTCGCTTAACAATAACTAAAATGCAGAAACATGACCCCCGGCAAGACATTCCTGTCTTTGCATACGAAATTTTAGCTTTCTAACGTAATTTAATCGAAAGTTATCCTTGTTCAAAATTTCATTTTAATTTTTCCAATTTGTGAGTTACCACCGCACCATGAAGCTACATTTTTTGAGAATATGCAAGTTTTTGATTATTTAATGCTTTAAAGAGGCCAATTATATAGGTTGCCATTACAAATTTTTCAGTCTACACCAGTGCGGTAAACGATACTACCACCTTAAGTGAACGTGTTCCCTTAAGTGAAATCGGAAAAATACTGAACCACAAATAGAGAAATTAGTTAGTTAGTTAGTTAGTTAGTTAGAAATTAGTTGAGTGTTAAAATTCTTAAGATTTGACTATTAATGGTAAATCTTTAGTTCTTTCCAAGAAAAAGGAATCATTTATACCATAAAAATGACCACAGTAATTATATAAAATAAATAACTAATGCCGATGATTGCTTTTTAGCGATACTGCATATTCACTTAAGGGAACATGTTCTCTTAAGTGAGCGTGTTCTCTTAAGTGAAATCACAAAATTTTTCGATTTTGCCCGTATTTCACTTAAGGTGCTGGTTTCCTTTCGGGTATTTTTGACTCCTACGGCTTTAATCCTTTAAGCAAATGGCTAAAACTTACGAAATAGCCTATTTCCGTGCTCCTTAACATTTTAAGCCCAGTCCCGTATTCTTAGGCCAAAAGATAAGAAAGTTTTGGTTTTTGGCCATAAGCTCCCAGTAGGTAGACAAGACACGGGATTGGTTGGTATGGCTGGAAAGAGGACTCGAAAATGAACATTTTTGCTCTTACAACCTTTGAGCTATCTCCAGTGGTTAAGTCAGTATAAGCAAAAAACTGTTTTTAGGGTCAAAAAATGGCCATTTTCGAGGAAATCAGTTTTTTCAAAATTACTGCCACATGTTAAGGACAAAATTGGCTTAGTTATACTCAATCGATACATCGTCCAAATGCACATTTTATGAATGCCTATTAGCCGGACCTTATTGCTTTCAGCTAGCGATTTGGCCGAAAAACCATTTTGGCAAAACTGCGATTATTTTGTTTCGAACATCGATTTCTCAAAAACTACTCGACGGATTCCGGGGATTTTCGGCAGAATCGAAATTCGCACTTCTGCGGAGGGACGTTTTTCTTGGTTTGGGCTAAAACATATTGAGTAGCAAGAAAACTCAATGCGAAGTTGCGAAATTTCGTGTTACTGTGCATTTGGCCGATTTTCTTGACCGTTAAGACCTGCTGCGCCAAATCCAAAAAAACGACCCTCGGCCCATATGTTCTTCATATCGTGGCACAAAAAGAACTTTTGGCCGATTCTTCAGTTTTGAGAAATCGATGTTCAAAAACTTTTGGTCTATATTCATCCTGTTAGATGTCAGCTTGTCAGAACATTTCTGCTATTTTTTCGCTAATTTTGCCAGTTCTGTAAGCTCATGTAAATGTACAGATAATAAGCTTTAAAACGATCTATAAAGCTCTTTGCAACTCCCAAAATTGCGAAAGTTATAGCGTTTCAAAAAAATCACCACAAAAGCACTGCACAAAAGGATACCACCACCTTAAGAGAACATGTTCTCTTAAGGTGGTGATTCCTTTTGGGCACATATTGTTGCTTGGCGGCGTAAATCAAGATGAAATTTGATGAAATTTTCCGAAATAAGTTCTTTTATCGTTCTAACACCCTCCGCGCAATCCCAATTCAAAAATTCGAGACTTCCGGTCAGAGTGGATTTTCAAAATTTCTGAACGTTTGGCAGCTGCTATACAGTTATGACTATATTCATTCGTAAGATCTCATTGAGCTTCACATTTTTGCTTTTTAAAGCAAGTTTCTATCTTTTCTCTACCGTGAGATATAGCCGATTTTCCTTTTTTGGCGTCGAAAACTTGTCATTTTTGCAGAAATCAAATAATCCAACATACGCAAGCCGTAAAAATAAACTACGGATGTCAATTTGAAGGTCACAAGGACAAATTATCCGACGCATGATCATCTTCCAACGCTATCCTGTAGGCTGCTATCATGAAAAATCTAGTTTTTGCAAAACACGACCAATTTTATTAATAAGATTGTGGAGCATTCACCATGCAAGCCGGAGGGCTGCTACTGAACAAATGTGTTCTGCACAAATATACCCAGGGACGATTTTTTAGTTGCCCCGATTGCTGCTTTCTAGCTAAAGTTATCGCTTGACAAATTTGGAAAAAGTAGGCAAAATCCAGGTTACGCACACATTTCAGCTTATTTCTCTATAACGAAGAGCGATAGGACAATAAATAAAAAATCGTCCCCAGCTCTTTGATGGAGGTATCGAATGATATAACCGATGTCTCGCGAAAAAATTTACTTGAGTCTGCAAAAATTCTGGAAAGTTATACTTCTTCTAAAATGTGTTAAAAATATTTTAGAAAAGCAACATTAGTTTCGTGGCATGCATTAAAAAGAGAAAATGTCAAGCTACATTTTGATATAAAAATGGCTTCTTAACTCCAAGTAATGAATGAGTAATAATGGTGCAAACTTTGTGTGACCAAAGGGATTCACCACCTTAAAAACAGTATAGCTAGAATTCATGGCATATATACTAGCAAGAGTTCATGACTTCATTTCTGAGAATAGGAGTAAGCTACTGGAGGGCCTCTCTTCTTGGCCTTGCGTAAGAAGGGCGCTCCGACCACAAGTACTAGAGACCTGCATGGGCCGAATTTTTGCGGCCCAGCACGGTCCGGCCCGTTCAAAAGTTGGCCCAGCCCGGCCCGCGAATATTTTTTTAATTTTTGCAACTCCCAAAATTGCGAAAGTTATAGCGTTTCAAAAAATCACCACAAAAGCACTGCACAAAAGGATACCACCACCTTAAGAGAACATGTTCTCTTAAGGTGGTGATTCCTTTTGGGCACATATTGTTGCTTGGCGGCGTAAATCAAGATGAAATTTGATGAAATTTTCCGAAATAAGTTCTTTTATCGTTCTAACACCCTCCGCGCAATCCCAATTCAAAAATTCGAGACTTCCGGTCAGAGTGGTTTTTCAAAATTTCTGAACGTTTGGCAGCTGCTATACAGTTATGACTATATTCATTCGTAAGATCTCATTGAGCTTCACATTTTTGCTTTTTAAAGTAAGTTTCTAGCTTTTTTCTACCGTGAGATATAGCCGATTTTCTTGTTTTGGCGTCGAAAACTTGTCACTTTTGCAGAAATCAAATTATCCAACATTTCTTGAACTACGCAAGCCGTAAAATCAAACTAAGGGCGTCGATCTAAAGGTCTCACAGAGACAAATTATCCGACGCATGATCGTCTTCCAACTGTTATCCTGTAGGCTGCTATCATAAAAAATGTAGTTTTTGCAAAAACACGACCAATTTTTTTCCAAAGATTGTGGAGCATGCACCATGCAAGCTGGAGGGCTGCTACTGAACAAATGTGTTCTGCACAAATATACCCAGGGACTATTTTTTAGTTGCCCCGATTGCTGCCTTCTAGCTAAAGTAATCGCTTGACAAATTTGGAAAAAGTAGGCAAAATACAGGTTACGCACACATTTCAGCTTATTTCTCTATAACGAAGAGCGATTTCACAATAAATATAAAATCGTCCCCAGCTATTTGATGGAGGTATCGAATGATATAACCGATGTCTCGCGAAAAAATTTACTTGAGTCTGCAAAAATTCTGGAAAATTGTACTTCTTCTAAAATGTGTTAAAAATATTTTAGAAAAGCAGCATTAGTTTCGTTGCATGCATTAAAAAGAGAAAATGTCAAGCTACATTTTGATATAAAAATGGCTTCATAACTCCAACTAATGAATGAGTAATAACGGTGTAAACGTTATGTGACCAAAGGGAATCACCACCTTAAGCGCGAGAATACGGTAGCATATCGTTGTTTTAGTTTCCTACTACTAAGGTTTTTGAGAATGGTTAATACTATCAATAATTTATGTACAACGTCAGTCAACTTTGGACTGATGTTCTTAATTTTGTTACTTTTGCTGGTACATCTAGGCGAAAATTGTTGAAAAACCTTAAACTAAAAACCTAATGACAGCTAGTTACTAGTCTCTACTACCAAGAGTTTATAATACCAAGAGTAAGACACTCAGCTCTTCTTAATAGAATAAGCTTACAAGATGTGTGAAGTTTGGTCCTATATGCGCATGTAAATCTCGAAATAAAGACGGACTTCGTGTAAATTTATGAAACTAGGTGCAGATTCAGGTCTAAGGTGTGTGATGTCAAAACTACTTCAAGCCCTAATTCTCCTCCAACCTATAGAAAATGAAACATACAAAATTAGTTTTACTAGAAACTCAACTTTCAATACCAAACTACAGCGAAACTTCAAAATAAAGATTAGAAATTACTCAGAATCAATGCAAAAGATTTCAGCATACAATAACCCAACTACACCCAGAACAATGGCGGACCAAATTGATAGTCAACCTATTCCCCCACTGTACACACTCTTTACTAAGAACTGACCCCAACTAGTTTCTGACAAGAATTTATATAGTGAAAAGAAATTAACAAGCCAACACTTTACACCATTGCAAATGATTGATCGTTTGACCTGTTACAATACAGAGTACGAACATCTGTTATCCCAAATGCTAGTTCTTTCCTTAAAATACAACACCAATCTACAGCATGACTACTTCTCTGTACGCAGTGCCAACTTCACAAACACAACTTAGACTTATTGTAGAGTTACTGTAAAGATACTGTAAGATTATTGTGGAAATATTATAGAATTACTGTAAATTTCTATTGGTTACGGTAGATTTAGGATCTTAGACTTAGGCTTAACTCGTCTGACTGACTGATATTCCACAATGCTCGAAACATTAAGGCCGAAATCTCGGGGGGGGGGCTTCTCAGCATGTAAACATACAACGCTGACATTTTTTAAAAACGGGCGTTTTCGACAAGTTAAATGCTATAACTTGAGCTAGGAAAATTGTACAGCAAAAATTTTTATTTCATTATGTTGCGTAGAACGAGGTCTTTTTAACGATATAAACATTGTATTGTTCGGTTTAGGTAATCTCTTACTGAACCGGCAATAAAGCATCCTTGCCTGGAAAATTCAGAGAATCATTTCTTAGAAATGCCTTGCGTTGTTGCTGAATTTATGAGGGATTGCCTAAACCGAAATATATAATTTTTATGTCGTTAAAAAGATATCGTTCTACGCAACCTAAGGATATAAAAATTATTGCTTTACGATTTTCCTAGCTCAAGTTATAGTATTTAGTTTGTCGAAAACGCCCGTTTTTAAAAAATGTCAGCGTTGTATGCTTACACGCTGAGAAGCTCCCTGCGAGATTTCGGCCTTAATGTTTCGAGCATCTTGCAAGCTTATTCTATTGTGAAGAGCTGAGTGTCTTACTCTTGGTATTATAAACTTTTGCTACTACTAATGTGACTTAACCAACAAGTTCCAGTAATCAAGGTTTAGTGGTTCCTTTGTCATAATTTGTTTGTTTTGCATTGTGAATTTGGTTATTGAATCGAGACTGCTTAATTTTGTATTCTGTTTCCGCAAACCACAACACAGTTTGATGCGACATTGGATACGTCGATGTAGCGATACGTTAATTAGATTTTGAACTCAACAGGTTTACCTAAAACAGAAAGTGCCCAAGCGACAGTTCGATATGTTTTGACTAATACGCAATTTCTAGCTTTAATAAACAAAAGTGGATGTTATGTACTACAACATGTAGCACAATCTGTCTATTATAGATTTCTGCAGTTTGGCGAATACAACTGGGAACAGAAAGTGAATTACCTATTCAATGAAGAACAAAATGTATGTTTGCACACAGACATGTACTTTGGGACCGGAGGCACTCTTACAACCGCATGCAGGTCTACGTTTGTTCATGTATGCCAGATTCAGGACAGCATCACACAGGCCTGTGCATCTGATGGTAAGCAACTGTCGTCAATGTTCCTCGAGTGTCTTGTAAATACTAGCCAGTCTGCCTGTAAACATTTACTTTCACGTAGTTCTCGTTGCAGTAGTAATTTCAATTAAGTATGGTCTGTCGACTAAAATGGGGTGCCCAATGTTTGTTGGAATATAATTTCTTCGTAGACATGTAAAGCACGTGCGTGGGCAAACTAGTATAGAGTCTCAAAGTCCTAGCTGGTTTCTATTATCCTCAATGCAAATAAAAACCTGACCGACACATTGATTTTGGCCACACCCAACATAAATACTGAAAAAATTTTCATTTGGTTCTACGAAAACATCTACAGTTTAGCACAACGAGAGAAGACGTGTTGGGTAACATAGACAGCGCATTAGCGTTGCTGTATTAAACCCAGCGGTTTTAGAGCAATGCTGACCTTGAAGAACCGAGGAAAATTTGAAAAATTTTGACCGCCGAATTAAATAATTTAAATCTGGTAAGCTGCGGAAGCTAAAATTTTCAGTGAACATACATCCCATAGTCTACAAGAGCCAAATGTACATGTGCCAAATATGAAGGAATTCTGCCCATGCATAGTCTTGCGACAGTTGAAGCGTGAAAAAAATATAAATTTTTGTCTTTTTCAAAAAGTATCTCAAACTGTTCAAGCACTATAACGCTGACATTTTTGGGTCAAACTGTACTGATTTGTAGCCTTACTGGCTCTACCACAGTAACATAAAGTGAAAGCTTCTTCCGTCATAAATGCATGCATGGCTGACACTTTGAGTATTCATGTGAATACCAACTACCAATACCAACCAATACCAACTTAAATGCCGACCAGCTCATTTTTGTAAAGTTTGTACAGCCTGCCACAAGACAAGAAAGCAAGCGTACACCGCTGATAAGGAACAAAATATATGTAAATGAATGAGTTGTACTCGATACAATACGATCAATGTTTCCCAACATAACCAAGACTTTTAAACTAAAGCGAATTGTCGTTAGAATCCCCAAAATCAGTGGTGCTTTCAAACGATAAAATTTCTGTTTTTTGAAAATAACTTGAATGGGTGGCAAAGCAAATACGCGATTGACCCAGTAAGAAAAAGAAAAGTTGCTCGGAATCATGAAAACTATCGATTGATTGTGCATATTGGACAAACTTTAAAAATTCGCTTTTTTATTTTTTGGCACATTTTTACGTTGCAAGTGACTTGAAACTATAATCCCTTGCGAAATTGCTTAATATTTCGCACAAATTGTAGACCTATCGAAAGAAAATAAAAAGATATTTGGTCAAAAGTCGATTCGCAAGCCGCCTTAATGTGGGATACCCAGTTACTGTAAAGACTTTGCTCACTCAATGACAGAATCACGTTTTCAGTGTAACTATTGTTCAATTGTTAATTAGATTCAATTTTTACTGTATCTGTAGTCCGGATAAATTGTATATAATATCATTATTGTTTAGAAATGGATTTAGTTTGGCATCCTGAGCCCTAGTGTCAGTTAAAACTTTCTCAGATAACGTTGAAGATGCGATAACGTCAACTCAAGTTCTTTCACAGTTGATAGTAGAAACCATGGAAAATGTTGATGTTTCTCTTTTGAAGGCATATTTTGAGAATGTGGTGTGATTTACATTTAACTGCTTGAATACTTGATTTAGAATTTTAAGTTTGGACCAGTGAAAGCTGCTAAGGATAATATTGCTTAAATTCCTGATTGAGAATTTAAATTTTGCTACTATTTAAGCCAAGATGATATAATAATAGGAAAATGCCACTAGGCCAGCACTCTGGTATCAGAGCAAAACCTATGCTCCGCTCGCTAACGCCTGATTCCCGCTGCAAACCAGACCCTAGTGCCCCCCACAAATCAGTATCTGATCGAAACGTGGGTACGCTCACTCTAATAGAGTTAGTTAGTACTTATGGCTCTAATATTAAACTAGGACCTCAATTCGGCGGTCACCCGCTTAGGCCTGTTCTGCTCCAACACTTATTCTTAATTTATGTTATACATTATGGAAAGAAACCATTGATGAGCGTCGAAGGAAATTACGAGGAAACAAGTGTATTTTTGATTTTACGCAGCCTAACAAGGTATAAACTCATATAAACTCAAAAATTCTAAAACAAATATGTTAAACGTCTTTCTCATATAAATTTCTATTTTAAAGCTAATTAATTAAGAATTATTTTACTTTTATCCTCTCAAGATCATATTTTATAAAGTTTCATACCGGTTTACCGGTTGAGTGACAGTCAGGAAATTTGCAGATTTTTTGATCAACAGGCAGAAAACAGTGTACAGACAATACAGTTTTTATTCGTTAGCGACCTTTTAGTGTAAATCTATTAAGAATCTGTGTTGACTCCGAAGGAATCTGTGTAGCTTTGTGTGAGAATCTATGTTATCATAGTTGAAATTGAAAACTGGAATGTCGCATTTAATAAATGGTTTATTGAGGGACCATATCCAAAATGAAATTATATCTATTGTAAAAATGAGATGCATTATGATTAGTTTTTTAAATTAAGTAAATGGTTTTAAAAAAGATAGAGTTAGTTTCTTGCGAAGAACCTTAACATTGCCTAGTTGACCGGCAAAATGAAGCCCATAAGTTTTATTCTGCAGCTCTGCAGTTGTTATATATACGTTAGCAAGATCTGAAGGGAAAATAAGCAGAAATGGTGTGGTTTTGCCAAAATATTGGTAACAACAAAAATTGTGTTGAAATTGAAACTGGATATCAGCATTGACTTGTGTATTTTAAAAAGCCTACATTTTAGTCGTGTTGCGTGTAAAAATAAAGTCCTCGTTGAATTATTTAATTAAATAATTTAATTAATGTTTTACTATTGTTTCTGAAGTATTTGCTCAGCCAAATACTTAATAATGATGTTTCCACTTTGTTTCGTGTATTTGCGGGAATTTTCAAGTAGTATATGGCTAAAAATAATTTATGTTGATTTGCGTTTGTTGGTGCACTAACGAACGTACTTTCTGTGAAAGTATACTGACTGATCAGCCAACGTCCTTTCTGAGAATGTGTGCCAACTGCCAACTTACATTCTTGGAAAGTATGCTCGGGCTAACTTACTTTCTCAAAAACTTAGTTAGAATATATGATGTTCCTTTAACGTCCTTTCTGAGAATGTTGGCCTGCTGTTGGCACCAATTCTCCTAAACTCGTTATCAGCCGTAAAGGAGTTATTTGAAAAACGCATATGTTTACTTGCTTATGCTCGAAAACACAAGTAGTGTGTTAGCGAGTTTTGTGACTGCTTCCAGCTTTAAAACGAAGACATAGAATGAGAATTTCTTCAAAGTGAAGGGTCTAATTTGCAGTTAAAGAATTGAGCATAGCTTTTGCTCTGATAACAGCTTTTCTAGTGGCATATATACTATTTTCATTTTGTATTCCTGTATAAACGTACACGGTACCAAATGTGTTGCATACAAGTGAGCCTTTAAGGTAGTGATTCCTTTTGAAGACATCAAATTTGAACCATTATTACTCATTCATTCAAGTTAAGAAGTCATATTTAGTATCAAAATGGAGCTTATACTAAAATTTGCAAATATTTGCAAAATTTTTTAGACTGAAGTAAATGTTCTTCGTATGACGTCCGTTATGTCATTCGATACCCCTATCAAATTCCTGGGGTTATTATGAAATAGCTGCTAATTATGAAAAAATTGCTAAAATGTATGCATCCTGGATCCTACTGTTCCCTTCCCTGGCAGGCTTTATTCGTTAATTTGTTTATTGAACAGGACACTTAAGCATACGGTAAAGCAAAGTCTAATGACATGACCAAGAAATTTTTAAATACAATTGAACATGATTGCTTCATTTATGTGACAAATATTGATGATGTTGTACAGTCGAAAATTCTCGTGACCATGCAATTAATGTTTTGAAAGAATAATGAAAGCAAGGAATCACAAAATTCTCAATTCTTAAGGTGGTAGTACCATTATCGCAGTTGACTTTGCACAGATACTGTGAACTAAAATCTGATTGAATCGGCTTGAATTTAGCACATTTGTTCTTCATTATGTTATACATCAAATGAGCTCGCCTACTACGCTGCGGGAAATGGATTGCTGTCTACACAAGTGGAAACGTGTTTAAAGATTTGGATTTAAATATCTCCTCCAATCCCTTATGAATTTTTTTGAAATTTTGCATGCAAGCACTACTAAGGGTCTATTTCTTTAAAGATTAAAACGGTCGGATTAAACGGATTAAAAATCAGCCGGATTAAAATTTTAAACGCTATTTCTTTAATGATGGATTAAACGGATTAAACGGATTAAAATTAACTCGTTTAATCCGACCATTTTTAATCCGCGGAATAAACGAGTTGATTTTAATCCGTTTAATCCGCCATTAAAGAAACAGCGATTAAACGTTTTAATCCGCCAACTTTTAATCCGTTTAATCCGCGTAACTGCACGGAGATTAAAACTAGTTGAAAATACAGGCAGCGGATTAAACGGATTAAAATTAATCTTTAAAGAAACAGGGATTAAGCAGGTCGGATTAAAATTAACTCGTTGATTTTTTAATCCGAAGTGTGAATAAAGAAACAGGATTAGATTAAAATTTTAATCCTAGTTGCATTAAAGAAATAGGATTAAATTTTAATCCGTTTAATCCGAGGTGCTATTTCTTTAATGCGGATTAATTTTAATCTAATCCGTTTAATCTTTAAAGAAATAGGGCCATTGTTTGCTTTGGTTTTCGGGATTTGCAATACTTTCAATCAGTTTCATAATATTTTCTGTTAAATAATACACGTAGGAAATACAATGAGAACATCTAAAACCGAATCGTTTTAATTTTTGGATAAACTGTTCTTACTTTACATTGCGTGTGCAAATGGTCAAAGTAAATCAGCCATATATAATGCCAACTGTAACTTTTGATAGAAACCATGTACAGAAGAGATATGCACATTATTTTAAAGCTCTTTTTCTTGCTGTTTTACGTGGTAGATCAAATTGATTATAATAAAACGTAAATAACATTTTGATGATTTGCGCATTCGCAAAGCCATGATGGTAGCCAACCAATTAAGCGTTCACTGACGCCAAAAGCTTTTGCAAAAATAGCCGGCCAACCTACTGGGTTCACCTAACTTTTTGCCAAGATTGATTGATCCATATCATAATTACTCAAAAACCCCGCTAATGGTAATGCCACATTAAATAATGTGTATATTCCTTGCATTTTAAGTTCCGGGAAAGGTACGTTTAAAATTCGGCAAATTTTCTGTGTGTCTAACATCCGATCTATAGCTTCTAGTCTTGACTTGTTCTGATTTAATAAAATTCGGTTTGGCAGTCACTTTGTTTTTGAGTCACGCAAACTGATGAATTAAGCACTTAATTTATGTAAAAAGATTTAATATTGGTTAATTTTGGTTATAGGTTTACTTTTTGAATCATGTAAAATTGCTTCCGGCCATATAGATTGTCAGAAACGTGTTAAAAGATTATTTGCGATTCGAACCCATGCTTACAGACTTCTGTGTGAGAGTCCATCGTTCTATCCACTCGACCATCCCGACGCTAAAAAATTGATGCAGAGAAGAAACATGCAGATAAATCCAGCCTAAATTTGGAAATATTGGACCAGATTTTTTGTCTGAGTTTCGTTTGCTTTCACTTTGAAGTTAAGCCTTTCACTTCTTTGATTAATTAGTAGATCTTAATGTCATTTTTCTTTTGTTTTGCTTTGTGCAAGGCACACGAAAAATGCCTTGCCGACCTGTGCATACGTAGAAAGCATCCTGCAGTATCGATCCCTTTGATTGACAGGCCGAAAGTCAGGTCAAAAAGCCTCTGCATCAGAAGTTCTGCTGGTTTCATTTTTTGCATTTTTGTCTTTGAAGTGGGCTGCACTTTTTGCTGTAAAGCACTCTTCAACATTTTCAACTAAAATACGACCTGGAGCCGAAAGGCTACATTACTGACTTTTGCCAGTTCGCCATAGAGGTGTGCATTACGGCCGGCGGCCTACTTTACGCCCCGCATACCATCGAAATTTTACTGAAATCTGTTAATTCAAATTTAGGATATTTGTTTACCTTTAATAATTTTTTGCTCCTTAGCCATGTTTCGTTCTTCACTTTGGGTGACATTGTGTGTCAGCAGTTGAAATTTTTCATTAATATGATGATATATTCCATTTAAATTATTTTAAATTAGTAGTAGTTAATCAAATTGTACTGCTCTTGCTTTGTAATGAGCTACAATACTCTTATGGCACAGCTTTCTTGGAACGCCAAAAATTTATTGTATCTTATTTCCAGAGGTGGCAGTCATACGTATACATCGGTTTTACAGGAAATGTTCTGAATATATAAGCACTTTAAATTTTTTAAATGGTTGGCTGCCACATTTGGGGCGAGCACGTTAAACCTTCCAAATCGTTGATACGATTTCGCATTAGAATACCAAGCTGAATTTCAACAATAAATTTAAATTTTTGCAATTCTGCATTTTTAAAAAAGAAAAATTTCGCGAGCCGGGCCGGGCGGGCCAAAATATTTGACGAGCTGGGCCGGCAGGCTTAAACCTTCCAAGAGCCGGACCGGACGGGCCCGGATTTTTTGACGGGCTGGGCCGGGCCGGGTCAAAAAATTCAGGCCGGGTCAAAAAATTCAGGCCGTGCAGGTACCTAGCTTGGCGGAATTTTTCGGCTTTCATAACAACATTTGAGCGTCATCTCGCAAATTTGCATAATCTTCCAGAAAAAATCCCAGAAGACTGTCTTGTTCATTTTTTAGTACGAGGGTCCTCGAGGGCGAAAATGTAAAAAATCCACCAATTTCATATTCAAAGCACAATGATCAGAAAATAAAACAGGGTTGTGTTACACACTTACAAAGGCTCTCAAATGTCTGCGGACTACATAAATGCGGTCTAATTTACTTCTGCAAGGAAAATGAACACTTTTGCTGCTAAATTCTCACTTTTTCTGATACTCTTCTCTGAACACGTCTACAAGTTTAAATTTATGTTGAATTCTGAACTGATTACTCCCCTTGGTGGCATTTCTTAAGGCTGTTTCAGAGTTCAAAGCGGACTCCCAATCAAGTTGAACATCAAGAACAAAATTAAACAATGAGCCTATAATCTTTATGAAACTTTCAAATCATTTCTTTTTCATGCTGCGCTAGCAGGTCTCTTAGGTTTGCTCAGCCATTTTGATTACACGCGAGCACCGTGCAAAACTTAACAATTTGCATGATTGCATGCAAGTCAATGCTTTAACATAGCTGAGCATGATTTACACATAGTTTCTTATTTTGCAATTTATGACAAAAGATGAGTCATTAAGTAAACACGTTGTTCTGATTCTTTTGTACAAAGCAGGTTTTTAACAGGTTCCAAATTTCAATTAGTTCAACTATAGCAATGTGCGCAGGTTCAAAATTATAGTCACATTTTCATTGAATCAAATTTTAGTTTTTTGTTTGAAAACACGACGCCTGTTGATTGCAACCAAAGCTATCCAATCCAACAAAATTTTAGCTAACACGCTTTTACGCATTCCTGGTGATAATGAGCAGTTGGATTTTAAATATCATAATAAATATCATGATTTTTCTGCGCAGCAGGTATACATTTACCTAAAATGTAACTCAGACAACTATTATCCTTTTGCACGCAATTTTGCTTGTTAGTTTAAATTTACGGCTTGCGTAGCTGAAATGATCAATTACTTGATTTCTGCTAAAGTGTAAAGTTTTTGACGTCAAAATAAGAAATGGCTGTATCGAAAGGAAAAAGCTAAAAAACTGCTTTTAGAAAAAATGTTGAGGTCAAAGAGATCTTTTGAATGAAAATGGTCAGATATTTGCAGCTGCTGCACAACTGTCAGAATTTTGAAAGAACCTATTTTGGAAAGTTTCATTATTTCGTCTTGATTAGTGCCATCAACCAACAATGCCAACAACAGAAGAAATCACTACCGTTTGTGATGGTTTTACAAGACAACAATCTCCACGATTTTTATTTCATAAAGTCTTAAATTTATGTAGGCTGTTTCTGCATTCAACAAACTTTCATGAATGAAGTCAATAAAGCTTCGGTTTTAGGTCAATATATTGCAATCACCTCGGGGAGAAATACACGGCAAAGGCAACATGAAGGATATGAGAATGTTTGCTGAGTTTCTTAAAGCCTTCATGCTCCAAGACGATAGCCCTTTGAACCCACCAATTGATTTATCTTCCATACATCTGTTTGTTCTGCATTGTCTCGTAGCCGCGCAAAGTTGCAATATGTAAGTGCTTTCAATTTTGCCAATTAAACATTATATTTCTTAGCCTTTCATTACATTATAAAATATAATTCAGCACAGATTCCAGCTATCAAACATGCGGTTCATTTATTTTGACTTTAGGAGCATGTTTCGTCACAGTCGTGATAATAATCAAGGAGATTGCTTTCAGTACAATAGCTCCGATCTCTCCTACAATGGCTTGGGAGAATACAACGGCAAGTTGTTAGCAAATCAGTGCTGATTAAAATATTTACAAAATTAAAAATTAAAATTTCAAATTTGGGTCGTGATCGTCACCGTGTTTCTTCAACATGTAAGTGCAAAGGACGGAGTTTCAACTTACAGTGGAGATATTGAGCACAGTCACATTATACCTTACACAGTCATTATATATACATATACACATACTTACATACTTACATACACACCACACACGCATATATATATATATAGATATATAATATATATATGTATATATATGTTTGTATGTATGTATATACATACAAATAAAAAATACTCGTCCGGACCATGAAAAAGTAATATGGGTAATGGTGAGATTGCAAAATCAAGAGAGGACTAGTTTTGAAAATGGTTAATATGGGGACTTCTTGATCGTCATATTTAGATATTAAAATAATACGTGGAAATTGAGATTGTGTCTTATATTGTGTTGAGTGTATGACTTGCAAGCTTTTAGTACACGTTCGGTTTTTGTATACCTGAGCTTTACATTCCACATTTTCGGGTGCCGTGGCCAGAATCGTCTTATTGGTCACCGAGGTTGTCAGAAATTTCCTTTAACTACCGCCGCAACCGACACCGACACAGAGAATCTTCTTCGGAAACCGATTCGTACCGTGACCGTGCCCGGCTGTGAAAACCATCGACGTCACGTGCGTTTCGAAGGGTCTTCGAACATTCGCTGTTACCAATGTGGTCGGAAAGGCCACTTGGCCCGTAACTGCACCATTGCCCAACTTTTAAACGGCTAGCTCCCAAGGTACAAAGGGGCAAATCCTTGGGACGAGCGGTTAACTATGCCCCCTATATTTGTTCCATTTCCCAAAATATTGTACAATCAGTGATCTTTGGGAAAGTGAACTTACGGAAGTGTAACATTTTGGTTGACTCGGGTAGTTCTAGGACACTAATCAGTAAGGGTTTTTGGGATATGTTGGGCAATCCTGATTCGACCACGTTTGTCCCGTGCAAGAAAACATTCAAGATAGCGAATAAGAATTCGGCTTTAACATCTATTGGAACAGCGCGGCTAAATATTAGAATTGGTAATTTTAGTAAAAACTGATCTGTCTATATCATGGAAAACTTATCTCAGTGTTTTATTTTGGGCACTGACTTTCTACATGTTCATAAGATTTTCCTGGACTTTGGCCAGCTAAAACTTTATTGTCCTGATGGCAGTATCACACGTTTTTCTTCTTCAAAGGACATACCGGCTAACCATACATTGTGTTCTGTAGAAAGAAAGACCCTGCCTGCGTACAGTCAAAATTTTGTGACTGTGAAACTTCCATCAAACAGGTGTTCGACTGGCAACTACTTTGTGGAGCCGTCTACAGACCTCTGGCATAAAAGAGGACTCCTCACTGCCAGATAGCTAGTCTCAGGTCCCACATTTGAAACGTTTAAACTCCTTCTTCTTAATCCTAACCCTTTGCCTGTCACAATTTCCGAAAATGATTCTATAGGCAAAGCTACACCATTCGCAAACATGAGCGATGCTGATGATGCATTGTTTTCAATTATTGAAACTGGAGTTGACTGTACTACATTCATAGAACAAGAAAAGCAGAACACTTCGAATATGAAGTCGAAAATCGACAAAAAGAGCAAAGATGCAATTTTTGCCGCGTTTAAGCTAGATAAACTGCCTAAACAACAAGCTGATACTCTGCTCAGCTTGCTATACAAATATAAAGACATTGTAGCACTGGACTTTTCTGATTTGACATCTACTTCAGTTCTATCACATTCGATTAACACAAATAATCATCCTCCAATTAAACAGCAACTGAGACGTACAAGTCCACCAGAGCGAGACATTGTCAATACCGAGTTAGACAAAATGATTGCCAACAAAATTATAAAAAAAATCAAATGTCCTTGGTCTAGTCCTATTGTTTTGGTCCGTAAAAAAGATGGAACAATAAGATTCTGTATTGACTTCCGCCGTTTGAACGATGTCACTGTTAAAGATTCCTATCCGCTACCTAGAATTGATGATACCCTGGACAGTCTCAGTGGTGCAAAATGGTTTTCTAGTCTGGATCTTTTCTCCGGCTATTGGCAAGTTAAAATGGACCCTGAGGATGCCCAAAAAACAGCTTTTGCGACACACATACAGGGTTATTCGAATTTAATGTCATGCCGTCCGGACTGTCAAATGCGCCGGCCACATT
>JASAND010018245.1:0-36011 GCA_030248195.1 Trissonchulus latispiculum
GCTCCTACATTACATAAAAGCCCCAGTTAAGCACAGCCATAATAACATTACCATTAATTCCACCGGAGCCTAGATTCTCTGTTTGCAATGTGAAGCAGTCGCCCTGAGTAGGTTGTCTTGTATGCAGAAAATGCAATCTAAACATAAAAAACATTGTTTATTGTCAAGACCCGGCCTGGCCACTTACAAACTGAAACGGCTGCTACCCCAAAATTTTAAAACTGCGCTCAACCGCATTATCGAGACGAACAAATCCAAACAAGTAACCGTATAAAGAAGTGTAGATCTAGAGACACTTTAGTATAAACTGGGTAATATGTACTGCTTACTGAAGTGCTGTTGAGAAAACTTGCCAAGCTTGTTACACGTTTATTACAAGTATTCAGCCGGGAATAAGTCTGAATAATCTTACAGTTTGCATTTAGCATTGTCAATTTCACAATTTATAATGAAATGTCTGTAGGTTGTGATATTCAGTGTTGGTCCAAAAGGCTTATCTGCCGATGACATAAACAGCTCCAATAGCCCTTTTATTATACCCCACTGAAATTCGACCGTAGTTGTATCAGTCGTATTTGTGTACACCTTCTCGAATAAAATGGTATTTTTCTAAACGAAACATTGTTTGGCCCAGTACAGACATATATAAAGACAGCATTAATGTCTAAGCCACAAGAGCAACCGGCGAATGTATTTTCTGTTACTCAAAGTCTCGACTGGATGGCTAGAGAACAACAACATCCTAGTTTACGAAACGTTTTGGATTGGTAACATTTTTGTAGTTTAATGGTATAACTATAGAACGTTTCCCGTCAACCGTTGGGCAACTTATGCTTGCAAGTTGCATTACATTGAGTCAGTTGAAACTTTCCCATGCTTAACCTACAGCTTGGCATCATTACAGAGTGTGTGGACAGGCATCAATATATGCTGCGCTAATATTTTGGAAAGAGTAGGTGCCCGCCACCTGCTGATCGATTAAATATTTATGATTTATCTGCTAAATACAACACATGAGCTCGACACACTGTCATAGAAAAGTATACAGAAGAATTCTTTACTAGGTTTATGATCTGTAACCATACATTAACACGGGGTCCGATTCTCGATGGGGTCTACTCCGACCTCGGCGAAGGGTCTACCCCTGAAAATTCCAAAATTTTAAGGGGGTCTGCCCCGAAATTAGTAAAAATTGTGAATTTTTAATAGCTTTGACAAAAAATTGGTGAAAAATGACAATTTTTAGCGATTTTTAAGAAGTTTTTAGAAAAAATCGCTAAAAATTGTTAAAAATTACCCATTTTCGGTAAAAACTCGCGGAGGGGTCTACCCATTTTCCTTTCTGGACGAGTGGTTCTGACCTTTTCCCTTTTGGCTGAGGGGTTTACCCAGTTTTTGTCGGTCCCGGGGGGGGGTCTGCACTCCCCCACTCCCCCCACGTTATCCTATGTCTGTAATCGTAGATACGCTTTCAGAGTTGACGAGGAAACAGAATAGGCCATGTTTAGTACATACGACGTTTTGTAGATAAGCCAAAATAGAGTCCTCGCTGTACGTATGCATAAGGTATATAAGTGCTTCAGCGAAAGCATCGATTCCTTTATCTGGATCAATGCGACTAAGATTTTCCACAGAAACTGCAAGATACACATTTTGTTCATGCCCTGTATCTGAAAGACAAAATATTTTAATGCACCAGATACTTTATGTATACTATATGTATTTGAGCTGTTTCAGTTTTCGTTTGCCTGTGCACACAAGTCTGGTGAATTTTGAAAGCCAAATTGGGTTTTGTAACTAGGATGCTCGTTAAACGTGAACGTTGATGAAACTTATTATTTCAAGGATTCAGAGAATCTTAAATTCCGGCAACCAGGAGTTCTCCATGTCTTTAAGAGAGCAGGAGTAGCGAAGTTGTCCAAATTTTCACCCATCTGACAGAGTAATCTTATTAAATGTTTAAATTAATGAATAATAGCCTACAGGTTTGCACACTTATATAGCTTTAGTGCCATGTACATGAATGTGACTTTTCCTGCTAACTGTAAACACAAATTTCCAAATACCAACCTGTAAACTCGCAGGCTGTATCCACAGAGCTTTGAACTTGACAAACTGCAGTGCAAGCGTCATCACAAGATGCTCTCATGGCAAAAGTTCCAAAATAAATGTCTGTGGTGATGCACATTTTATCAAATTCTGTAATTTTGTCAAATGATTCCACATTTCCAATGTCTATATACCTATGACACGATTAATTTTAAATTATATGTCAGTAAACACCGCTTTCTAATCGTGGAGTAGGGCACACGTTTACATTCACAGATTTCGCAATCTTTACAGAAAACCTATGCTGGCATACTAGTCAACCTTTATTTATTCATTATCACTTGCTAATTTATCAATTATTAATTATTAATTGTCTTTATTAATTATCCCACTATTAATCCTTACATACGCCAACATTGCATCAGGGCACAAATACAAAACTTTCGTTTATACTTGAGAGCGCACTGTGGATTGATGTGGGAGACAATCGTTTTTCCCGCTACATAACCGTCCAGAAGCATATCTGAGTACGGACCAAAGTGAATTATGGACCGAGTTCCATATACACTGTCATTTAGCCTGAAAGTGCCGTATTTGCATAGTAACAAGAAGTAGAACGTAGTACAAGTAGTAGATGAATGAAAACAGGAAGATGAAACCCATTTATTATTTGAAGAAAAGGGTTGTCTTAGAGAAGAAGATATCACCGCCTTGAACGTACAGTACTCCAGTGACAAAATTGTAGAATTGGGCTGAATCTACGAACGATGGTAGGTGAGCTTGTGGATGAAGTGACTGGCACATTGTTTCAAATGCTTTCCAGTTCCTGCATCTAAAAGTGACAAACAATATAGATTTTGTTTTAGCGTGATGAATTCCGGCTATGGTACTCTCCTGTAAAACAGTATATTTCAGTTCAATATCCTCTATGTAGTTAGTCCAGCCGTGTGATCAGAATATGGGCATATCAAGCCAGGGTGAGACTGCCTGCCGTCACTTCAGTCATTTAAATCGGTTTGCATGTATTTGTAGTTACGTAAGAAGTTTTGTATTGACACGAACTTACTGGGTCAATTTTATTTTTATAATGATTATAGCAAAATATAGTTGGGGTTGCTTGATGCTTCCAAGGACGGACTAATCATGGTATTCTGGTGATGGAGCTAATAAGACAATATTGCTATCACCATATATTCCCGCTAAGCAGAGACCACTTGGCAGTGATTTTCAAAATGAAAACAGGTTACAAGTTTTCTACACGGTCTTATTACGGTGTGGACTCATACAATGGCGCTACCTACATTACCACATATTAGCTGACCACTTAGGAGCTACCGAAAAACCTACCAGGCCGGGTGTTGTTTCTATCCTTAGTTCGCTGCTGTTAAACTAATGGCTGAGTATATTAGTCAAATGCATATCTAAGTTTACTAACTCGTATCGCAAGCTATTTTGTTTGAAAACTTTGTACCAAGCTCTGTCTCCTCGCACCCACCCACTTCGCTCTTCCAGTCCTAGATTAACAACAAACATATAGATGACTTATAGATCAAAAAGAAATTAGATTGAAAACGAAATACAAAAACAGTTACTTTATATCTACAATATTAAGTCTCGAGCAAAAGTACTCTCTCTTGATCATAATAAACATAACACAATAAAACAGAATAAACAGGATAAACGATAAAAGTAGTAATTATTTTTAAGCAGATTTTAAACAGAATAAACACATTACGTATATAACATGTGTCGGAGCTCATAACAAAACGCTTAGTATTCTTTGCAAGTGCTCGAATTGTTAACCAACACCAATGTAAACTTTAATGTCTAGGTCTGCTAAATTTACTAAACCGAACAAATAAAATGGTTTAGCCTGAAGTTTGACTAATTTTAATTGAAATCTCAAACATTCCAAGACTAAAAAGTTTTATTATTTTTTGAAACTGCATCCATTTGGTTTTGAAAATTAGAATCGTAGGCTCTGAAAATCATGTTAAACTATAAAAGGGATGAAGCAAAAAACCAATTCCATCTGTGCCCACAGCCTGTCCAAGAGCAAATTTTATCATAAAATATGTCCTGCATCCGGGATGATAAGGATACCCAGATTGCCTCCTCTTTTCACCGTCGCATTATGTGTTGGGTATGTAGTTGACTATATCATAAACCTAAGATCTGTATCTCTGCGTTAGAATAATTAGTATCGACTATAGCATGACCACTACATGTATGTCGATTGTTAGCTTATGTGTTTGCTATTAAACGAACTCGTACTTAGATTGCGTATTCCATTACTATGGTCACGGGCTCCAAACGGGTAGCGATCATTCGTATATATATATATATATATATGTATATATATATATATATATATATATATATATATATATATATATATATATATATATATAAGGGCAGGTGAAAATAGAGAGAGGGCAGATTTTAGAAGAGGGAGTAAGCTTGTATTTTTGGTACAATACACGACCCATGATACACTAGGAACGTTGTTTGGGTAAAGTGGGAAGGTGTGTCTTTGGTCTTATTGCACCGACATTTAAACTTCTGACTTAAAGCCTTAAATTTGGAATATTGTAAACAGTTCTCAATGCCCAGCCCACCTAACATTTTGAGTTTTTATTCTTCCATAATATTCTTTAAATAATTCTTCGACCTCCGTATTTTACAGAAACTTGTACGCTTCAAAGCGGTGTCTGCTCTGCTTCATTTGAGCCAGCGCTGTTTGTGTAAATAGTAATCGAAACCTGGCACACCAGTGACACTAGTTGCACACTAATTATAATAATTGTTAACTCCAACTGTGAGCTGATGTTAGCAGCGATGGTGACTGCATAGTACTGCTCTGCATGGAACAGATGGTTCCATTAATAATAACAATTCAGCGTGCTTAAGTCTACAATAACCACATGTAAGATAATGTGGCCAAGCAAGAACTAAGACCTCGGTCCCAAGACTGAAAATTGAAATTCTTGTACGTGGTTAACGAGATATGTTGGGTTAAAAATCGATGTGCCGTCTCAGCCTTGGTTCACTTATTTTATACCTGGGTCAATCGGGGTTGCTTGCTAGAAAAGCAATAATTCTTATGCTCCAACAGACATGCGGCGAATAATATATTTGGTTGACACAGTCATTAATGACCAATGACCATTAATGAAGAGGACTTGGGACTTATTGCGATTCAGCCTCCGAAAAGGACTAACACTTAAAGACAAAGTCAAAGCTTTCGTAGAAACATCGGATAAATACCAATGCAAAGGCTGTATGTATGCAGTGCATAATGATTCTGTTACAAAATCTGACTGTTTGATAAGAATTTATTTAAATCGAAATCTTTACTGGCAGTGTATAAAAGGGTAAAATAACAAAACGAGCTAATGCAATATTGCCTAACTAAAGGTGAAGTGTTCGAAAGACAAAACTAGCGAAACATTAAATTCTGGTAAGGATTACCTCTTAATGCAATAGTAGAATCATTCATGAAAAAGGACTTTATTCCCTCCCGTTTAGTATCTTCAATGACATCGGCAGAAATCTCTGCATGAAATGATTCTGTTATGTTCACCAAATCCAACTAAACGAACAGGTAGATATATTATCAGCCATAAAACAAAAAAGATATGTTTCAGGAAATAAACAAAGACCAAATAAATTCTAGCGGAATTAGAGATACGTACCCAGTGACGTCCAATGCTAGATATTAGCACATTGGTTTTCCAAAAGGGATTATAATTACAAGCAGTAACTCGGGGCAAACTTGTATTGTAGTCAAACTAAAACAAAACCATAACTTTACATTATCCATAGAATTCCTGTAGTGATCGTGTGGGGACATTAGCAAAACCTGATAGGCTGTTACATGAAAAAAGAAAAGAAATTTTACACATATGCTTACCACACAAAATCTAGATATTATGAAGTACAAAAAGCACAAAGAATTTTAACTATTATGCAGTAGTAAAGGAAGATTGCTGCTGAAAGATACTTAAAATCAGACATGTGCAGGAGGGAAAGTTCTGGGGGGGGGGTGAGTCGGCGGCTTTTTCCGGATTTTTTGCCCTAAAAACCGGAAAAATTCGGCTTCTGGAGGGTGAGTGACACCTCTGGGAGGGGGATGAGGTCCAGGTCTGGGGGGGATGAAAACCCTCCCCAAACCCCGAAGCACATGTATGCTTAAAATCAATTAGAAGCATCAAACTACCAGAACCAAACCTGGTTTACAAAAGTAAAACACGTTTCGACCATTACTTTTTTACAATTCACATTTCTTTGAAAAATAATAATAATTATATAAAATAATAATTATTATATTATGATTATTATTAATGTATCCTTTACAATTGTTCATTGTTTGAGTGTGGCATGCAGAATTTGCCAATGTGAAAGGGAAATAACTAATTAAAACAAAATTTATTGCATGTTGTTATAGCAGGCGAGTGCAAATTTCACATTTTCGTTGCTTTGCGTAAGCAGAGATGCCGCAGAAAGCTCTCCGTTAGGATTAACCTGTCCTTTAGGACTACAAATATGGATAATACTTGACCGACAGATCAGCGTTGTTGAAGCTGTCGAAATCTTGTAATATGTCACTTTTCGAAATATCGTCAGTTTTGGACCTCGAAAATCAAGTTTCCTTGCCAACGCCTAATCTGTAAGGAATCGAAAAATGCTCTCAAGATCAAAGAACCTTGGTGAGAGGAGAGAAGTTTGTCCGTGTAGAGAGACCATTGTGCAAGTTATGGCGGATTAATGTAATATGCCAAAACTCAAATTTTCGCACCGCGACTTTTTTAAGACGTTTCCTAGGCTAAGTGATGAAATTGTAATAAATTTGAATAAAGTTCACTTTAAAATGCGCTTTTAATCACGGATTCGCGTGAGTTTTGGTAGGACAAAAATTCGCACTATTGCGGAGAGACAATTTTCTGGGCTTCAGCTAAAACGCTTCCAGTTGCGATAAAACTTTAATCCAAAACATGTCCCTCGACCCACATATCCTTTATATCGTGACACAAAAAGTTTTGGCCGATTCCACATTTGTGAGAAATCGATGTTCAAAAATGTTTGGTCTACAATTAGCCTGTATGTGGTAAAATTTTAGCTATTTTTGCTTATTATGCTAGTTTCGTAAACTAAATCTGGGTCTACTGATTATAAACCTTAAAACGATGCATAAACCTTTTTGCAACTCCCAAAATTGCTAACATTATAGCGTTTCTAAAAATCACCACAAAAGTACACAAAAGGATACCACTAGATTAAAGGATTTATTTATGAAGGTAAACGAGTTATTGTAAATTTTGACATACAAATGTAGGCAAAAATGTGATTTCGAGTTTGACAGTGTGTAGGCGAGTCATTGGTATTCGTTGGATAGTATAATAGTAGGGTAGGATAAACATAAAAGACAGGCTTTAACACGTTCACGACAAAGCTGGTTTCAGGACGTAATAGTCTCAGACAAAACCAGTTAAGAAAGAACTTCAAGTTGAGAAGTGAGTTCAAGTATTCCAATAGAATCCCAATATCATTGCGCAGTCAATTTTGGCTGTTTCGGGGCGTGACTCACCTGTGGGTCACGTTGTTTATAAATAAAAAATACTATTTAGAGACAATGTGACCCACCGGTGGGTCGCAGTTTTTAAGCGTTTTTCGACGCTTTTGGGATATATTTATCATTTTTTCACACTTTTCCTCTGTCAGTTCCTTTATTTCAACGTTTCTACCAGTCGTACGGGAGTTTTGTTGGTGCAAAAATGTTCTGTGCCATTCTAAAACTTGAATAATCAAAGTGTTTGAGAAACTAAAACGCCTTAGGCAATTCTAGATTAGTACTAGTGTATAAACTTAAATTTCAGCTCTTAGCCATCAAAATTCGTAAAAGACTGGGCTTACACTAATAATTGAAGCTAATGTTCAAGTTTCTATTCATTAAACTGTTCCATAAACAGTGCTAAAGCATGTAGATAGTGGTGAAACACTAAACAGCACTGAGATTTTACTTTTAGGTGGTTTATATCAGTCGAATAACCTAATTGTTGTTGAAAGGACAATGTGACCCACCGGTGGGTCACAGCCAATCTGAAAGCTGTGAAACACTTCAGCGCACATTATTCTACACAGACAATGCATTAGTTTATCGCTTTCGCGACAGACAAAAAACAATATTTATATGCATTTGTAACCCACCGGTGGGCAACGCGCCTCAGTGGAAAGCAAGTTGTGACCCACCGGTGGGTCACATTATACTTACTTTTAAAGATACTTTAAGATGAAGACAGACATGGCTGATCAGTAAAAATAGGTGGCGGTGCGTTCGTCCGGCTCCATTGTATATAATGTCCCCAGGCATAGATCCACAGATACCCGAGACTCCCGCTCTCTTCAACCAGACGTAAGCAGCAACAGCAGCAGCTGCAGCTACACGGCAGTTACCCCAAGGACACAAGAAGATTCAGGGCAAACAGCGAGCCATTCACCCACTGGGAAAACTGTCCATATAAGGCCCGGTAATACCCTGAACCAAGGGACAGAAGGGGTAATTGCACCCAGACGGGTCCACAGAGACCCCTCCCCATTTTTACCAAAATCCAATACAAGTTCCAACCACTGATGACTTCCTTGGACAGTTCTCTTGTAGCAAAAGATGTCAGGGTAAATTGCATGAGCAGCAGCGCAGCCACATCCCGGGATCCGGGCATATATATACAAAAGGCAACGCAGATACATGGCAACGCAGACAGTATCACCGTTCAACCACTGGGAAAACTGTCCTTATAAGGCCCGGTAATACCCTGAACCAAAGGGACAGAAGGGGTAATTTCACCCAGACGGGACCACAGAGGCCCTCCCCCATTTTAACCATACTGGAACCACTGGGAAAACTGTCCTTATAAGGCCCGGTGATACCCTGAGCCAAGGGACAGAAGGGGTAATTTCACCCAGACGGGACCACAGAGTCCCTCCCCAATTTTTAACCATGATGGATTCGGGCGTCGACCATTAATGACTCCTGGAACAGCGACTCGCAGCAGAAAGATGCCAGGATTTTGCGGACGGAACCCGGAGGGGAAATGGTACAATTCTCAGTACTGGGACCCGAAGGAGTGACATTACGAGAAGCAGAGGTCACCTTAGCAAAGCAAACCCAGTAGTAGCGGCAGTACAAACAACTGACTGCACCAGCTGACGACCACTAAGGCCAAGCTGCACCACACTGTCGTGAACGTGTTAAAAAACTGCTAATTACTTAATTTGCTTACACTGTGTTGATAATTATTTTGTTTAAAAACAAGCAAAAACAACAATGCCCGTGAAAATTAGACAATTGCCGCCTGCTTTTGACTGTGTTTATCAGTAAGTCTGTGTCTGAACTTAGTTTAATACTCCTTCCTTATTTGAGTTCTTTTTTGGATAAAAGGATAAACTTAGACTGGTATATATAACTGTTTTTCGACTGAGTGCCACGTCTGCAAAGGTGACGCATAACGAATAATTGCAATCTTTGTCAAAGCCAAAACGAAACTAATTAATAATAACAAACTGTAAGATAATAGATATGATAATAAGATAATAGGATAAAATGAGATAATGATAACAAAAGTAAAATATGCGCAGCAGCATTTTTTCGGACAATTTTTTTGTAATTATTACTAAATACATCCAGTTACTAACCTTTATGATAACATATACAGGAAAGCGACTGAATGATATAAGTAGTCGTAGAAGATACACAATCACGAGCCCGATAGCTAGGACACTAATGATAATTCCAGTGATTCTTATTCCGAATACGAAACTCTTTACCAGCTTAACCGGATGAAACTGAAATTAATCATATATGCTATATCTTTTCTGTTCTAAACCATTACACAGATCTCTTTAAGGAGATCAGAGTATTGTTACTGTAAGTGACTTATAAATAAGTATAATGGAACTTACTATTCTATACTTCAGTTTCTAATATCGGGATGTCAGAGGCAATTGCGGACACTGGTAGGCATGACTTACCGATTGTAAGAAATCACTCGAAACGAACACCATTTCTTCCTTGTCTTGTTTAAATTGTTCCATATTCTAGGCAGATATTATTATAATATATATTAATAAATATATATAATAAATTATATAATTGTACAAAATCAACCTTTGTAATTGTAATGAAAACTGTATCACAACACTACATTCAGAAATTGCTTATTATGTGATTATGTCCCACCCAGGTACAAAGTAGTCTCGCTGAGGCACAGGATGGTCTCATAGAGGTACAAAAATTAAGATAAAACTTGAAGTCTCGCTGAGGCACAATTAGTCTCACTGAGGCAAAATTAGTCTCACTGAGGCACAATAAGTCTCACACAGACTGAGAGACAGTACCCTACTTTCAAGATAATATAGAACAAGGAACTTTTAGCATTAAACAATCTATAGCAATAACAATACTTTTTGGCAATTCCGTAACAGTCATTTTCGGAACTATGTGTAGTTTCTGTAAGATTTCAAACCACTTACACAAGACAACTGCGGTTGTTTTTTTGTGCAATGGCCGGAAGGATACTAATCCAAGCATTGACACACACTGTGCAACAGCTAAGAGACTGTTCCACACAACACTGCGGGCACAGGCACCTCATGTAGGTGAAACCAAACACCTCTGCGCATACAATGACATCATTCAAAATCAGCTGCGCAAAGGAATCATAAATGATGCACCTAGTCAGCTTGACAGTCCTGTGGTTCGTTATATTGCCCACTTTCCGGTCAAAGAAGATCGCAGGACTACCAAGGTGTCTACGACGGCAGCGCGAAAACTCCCAACAGTGGTCCATCGCTGAATAATTTGATCTACACGGGTACCAACTGCCTGCACTATTTAGTGGGATTGTTGTTGCGATTCCGACTTTTCAAGATAGGTATCACGTCCGATATAGAAAAGGCATTTTGCAAGTTGTCTGCAGAAAGTCGATCGGGACAGTGTCAGCTTTCTTTGGATCAAGATAAATTCTCAAGTTCAAGACAATGTCACAGAGTTCAGATTTACCAGAATGCCTTTCGGCGAAGAGGCGTCTCCATCTCTTCTAGGAGAGGTCATCAATCACCATCTGGATCTTCATCCGAGTGATCTGACAGATCAGATTCGAAAGAACACTTACATGGACTACATTTTCCTGAGTGCTTCAACGAATTCTGAAGCTTATTTCCAATACAAGCAATCGAAGGCTGTGCTTGCGAAGGCGGTAATAAATCTACGGGAATTTAATACATCTAATGATGCAAGCTTCATATCTAAGTTGTCAGATAAGTACAGGGTAACCAACTCCAAGGTCAAGGTACTGGGTCTGGTCCAGAATACGATTTAAGACACAATATCTGCCAAAGAAGTTCCTCCTGAAGACACAGAACCTACAAAGAAGGAGATACTCAGACATATAGCTAAGCTGTTCGACATTCTGGGATTTTTTAATCCAGCAGTAGTCAAAGGGTAAACTGTTACTTCAACAGCTTTGGAAAGAAAATGTTGGCCGGGACGACCCACTGTCACAGCTGCATACAAAAGAATGTTTAGACGTCACAGCAGCAATCTTCAACGCTTCCCGGATACTACTTCCTTGGTACACCACCTTCAACTTTGACGAACCGTTGAAGCTTGTCTTGGCATACGCGGCCACAGTTTACTTGCACAGGATCGTCAGGGATACACAGTCACCCAATTGCTGTATGCCAAAGCAAGGGTTGTTCCACTAAAAGCTCCAATCACTGTTCCATGTCTGGAATTGTTAGCTGTAGTCATTGGTGTTCGTCTGCTACTTCCGAAAACACTCCGGCCAAACTGCGAATCTGTTCACTGATTTACAAATAGTTTTGTACTGACCTGTCAACCTTGCTCTTCGTAGCAAAGATGTGTCAACCTTGCTACAATCAACTGGCATGTGGTTTAAAAGGCCAACTTGGCTGAATCTGGCAGAGGCCGAGTGGCCTCAGCAAACTGACCTGAATTCTGGAACGAATAAGGAGCATCAAATTCAAGCTAGTCTGGTAGTTCCTATCCGCAACGAATTGGTTATTCGTTATCCTTTCCATATCAATCCTAACAACTATGTCAACTTGAGAAAGATATTGCGTGTCACTGCTTATTGCAGCCACTTCATCAACCAGTGCCGTACAAAGCCAGCTCCGACTATCTTGCTAATTACTTCGCCTGAATTCCAAGAGTCCAGAAAACCATGGATTACTGCAGTTCAAGAAGAATTCAGCGACAGCAAAGAAGCCAAACTCCGAAGAAAGCCAACTCAGCTAGCTAAACAATTGGATTTATGTTTACAAGATGACGTCCTCAGACGTGGAGGGACAAATACATCGGTAGATGATGATGAAAAATTTCTAATTTTGGTCCCATGAAACAATCCATTTTCCAAGCTGCTAATTTGGGAAGCCCATCACCGAGTGCATCATTTCGGTGCTAAAGCCACACCGACACTGCGTGTATCGTAGAGATTTTCCTCATACCCTACCGGAGGAGGCTTTTTCTTCGTCTGTACGTAATTATGAATCCGAGCCAACTTCCGTTCCTGTCACACCCAGTCCATCCTCTGGTTATGCAGGGTCAGTTTACGCCTTTTAATTTTCGACTTGTTCAGAGTGCCGGTCGTTCTAAGTCGGCGCGTACACGTTTTCATTTAACTGCTACACATTCTATGACACACTATGACCCCACTACTGATTTGGAAGACGCTTGGACGACACTGAAGAAAGCGTTTCTGAGTTTACGGTAGATATTTCAAAATTATCACCATGTGTTGCTTGCGTCTGAAGCAATGGGGCAGTCAAATTTGTCAGATGCTTAATTTTCTTTCCATTTTTTACGTTTGTATTTTGTTTTCTCTTTGGGATCACGTTATCTTTTCTTATATCTTTCGTGGGGCTATTTACTCCTTTCTTCTTTCGAAAATTCTAGGTTAGTTCAGTTTCCTTTACTTGAGTTCTTTTTATTCTTTTTTACATATGGCGGGAAAATCGCCTCCTTCCGATGATCAGGATAATTACGTTGTCCATCATTACCAAGTTTTATGATTCGAACCACCCGAATTCTTACGTGAACCTGTTGAAACGTATGAAGATTTTGCTCGAATTTCCCAATCTATCCAGTTGCAGAACAACATTTCTTCTATTATGGTACAACAGTCAGTGAATGAGGTGGGGAGGGATCGATCTCCGGAGGGTGCTTCGGGTGGCCCCCCTTAACACCTAAACCGGGGTTGAAAAGTTCGAAAAAGACGGGCCGCCAGTTTATGTATGCACATGTTGAGCAGATTGCCCAGGGTGTAAATTTGGGGGCTGGTACAAGGCGTCGTATTGTTTTTCTCCTACTACTTATTATGATCTACCTTTGTCATTTCAGGATCACCTTTTTGAGTTATGTAGAGATAGAGCGGCTATTGTACGTATGCGTGAATCGGCGCCCCCCTTGCCTGTTACAGTACACTATGATCCATGTCGCCATTACTTTTCGCTTCCTATTCGGCATTCCCTAAACTCCTTTCACAAGTTTCATTTTTTGTCTCGCTTTACAGAATACAATTCTTTATTTCAGGTAGTCACAGGCTTTGATTTCGATAGATTCCTTTCCGGTTTCGGTACCTTTTTTCCTATATTTGAGTTTTTAACTCTTGACGAGTTTCTTTAGAGTAAAAATTCTTCGTATAAAAATTTTGCTCTCGTCTTTTATGTTTACCTTTTTCTTTTGACTGCTATTTTTACCACCTCTAAGCGTTGATCCTATATATACGGGAGTTGTCTCACTATAGCACACAACAACTCTTACGCCACTTATACACTTTTGGAGGTTTTTCTATTCTTTTTTCTCTATGTGTTTTGCTTCATGTTTGCACTTATTGTTTAGGTTCTTCTTGGGTTCTTCTGATAGCTCTTGGTTTCCGCTCCTGTCACTTTTGCTTGGGGATAAAATTTCTTTGGATCATCTTTACCGGTTGTCTCTTTCTTAGTTAGAGGGTTTTCTTTTAGAATATATGGGGTCTCCTGCTTGATTTAAAATTGTTTTAGCCTTTATTTCCCAGTTTTCTTAAAAAGTTTTGGAGTTTTTTCTTGGAGTGAAATTGAATTCTAAATTTTAATGCAAGTCTGAATTCTGAAGGAGTGTCTCGCAAAGCTTCAAAAAGTGACTCCGATGCTGTAGAGCGCTCCGTACGCGCCGTACGTACTAAGTTAGAAATGGTGGCGGTAATTGGCGTGGGTTGAAATCCTAAGGTGGGATAGCAACTTTTCACTCTTCTTCAGAGGACTGAGTTTCAGAGCTCAAATTCTCAGTCTGGAGCCACTCGCTCTCGTTCACCTCGGGGTTGCTTTTCCTCGCGGCCAGGCAGCGATCGGGTAGTTCGACGGGGTGTAGGGCGGGGCGATTTTTCTGCGTCAGCTCCTTCGCGGCCGATTACTCTGCAACAGCGTGTCCACTTGTCTCAACAGGAGGACTCTTCAGTTGTCTCTGCGGAGGCAACTTTTTCTGCAGCAGATCAGGCGTTCCTTGGAGGTCACAACGAACCGCAGGCTTTTACATCAACTGTCGTGGTTACTTTGGAAGAGACCGTGACAGTTACTTCTGGAAACCGTGAGTTCCCCACAGCTGACGTCATCGCAAAGTTCGGGGCCTCCTCCGGTAAGTTCGGGGTTTGCTCCGATAAGTTCGGGGTCTCTGCTTCGATTAGTTTGGGGTCACCTTCAATAAGTTCGGGGCTTCTTCCAACAAGTTCGGGGCTCCCAAAAACAAGTTCGGGGTTCCCGCCAATAAGTTCGGGTGCTGCTATATCTGAGTCTACTACGTCTGTTAGTATTTCAGGCACTGTGGGAGCGCAGCAGCAGGGTGCGGGCGGACCACCGGGAACAGGAAGTCGGCGCGGTTATGGCTGAGAATGTGTAGGGAGAGTTGTTGTGGCGTTGTTGTCGTTGTTTCAGCCCCGTATATATGGAAACTTCTGTGAAAATTTCTTCTCTTAGTGCCCGGGCTGATTTCTTAAATTTTTTTCTCTCTACTTTCTCGTTGATTTCTTGTATTCTCACACGCTGATCCTAGTGGGTCTCTCTCTTGATAAATATCATTTTGCAAATTATCTTGCTTGTCGAAGTTTTCCTTTTGTTTCTTAGTCGCTCGGGCACTGTTATTATTTTACGATTTATCTTACCTTTACATTTCATGGCCTGAAAGGGTTTTGGGGCGGGGATACGTCGCTTTGTTGACCAAAGACTGGGACACGGAGTGGCTCATCTTCCCCAGGGTTCGTTTCCTATCGACTTACCCTTGACTAGTACTTAACTATTTTTTATTTTCGGATTTTCGTGGTGGTGTGGGTTTTCGAGGGGCGTTACCTAAGACTGGGTCGTCCTTGGACACACACACCGCTGCGTACGTGCTACGGTTGAGGTATTTTATGATACATACGCTGTGTTTTGTCAATTTGTTTATTTCGCTGTTTTTATTGCATCGATTCTATACTGGTCTTGCTTTATCTACAGTACTTTAATTTTTGTGTTGTGTTTAGGTGATGGTTTGTTCTGTTCTGTTCTGTACGGGCCCCATACCCCCAGTCTGCGCCAGGCGTGCCCCACGACGGATGCTTAGCGGGAGTTTGACCATGTTGTTACTGTTCTGGACCACCTGGACTTTTTCAGCCAGACTTTATATGCTTAGTGGCCGGTGAATTCGAGGGCCCAGAGCGTATTCTGTCATCTTGGACTAGGATGTGGCCTTGTTTGGCCTCCATTGCACTTTGAGCCAGTGTCTGGCCTTTGTCGTGTTGGTCTGGCTTCACCATCTTTGGCCTGGGCCACTGTTGACGGCCTTTTTGACTGATTCTACCATTTGGGTTCATTTTCGACTGTATTCTGGGTCCTGTTTGTACCCTGGTTAATTTTGCTACGGCCTATTTGGCCGGTTTGGCCTATTTTATATTCTTTTGTCTAGCCATTTATGAACTATTTTATTTGCTGGATCTGCGGTGTGGCTGTCCTTTGGCCGGCTTGTCTGGTCTGGCCTTTTCCATCTGGAACTATTTTTTTGGCCGGATCTATTCCCGGTATTCTCTAGTTTTGTCCTGATGATCCATTATGAAGTCGCGGTTCCTCCTGTAACGTGTTGCACGCCTAGGACGCTTGGTTTCTCCCATCGATGTGTTTTGTTCAGAATTTTCATTCCATTTTGTACTTTTTTGTCTTGGATATTGAAGGAGGGGGGTTTTTGTTGACCTAATGGGAGGGGACCATTTCAAATTTTCCTCCGATCCCTTTTTCTAATAAGGGCGCCCCTCAGTATTCTGGTAGCTTTCGTGGTAGCTAATTTTTATGCGTTGGCCATGTTTTGCCGTCCATAACCTTGCCTTAATATGTTGCCTTCGATAGTTTTGTTTCTACTTATTTTTATGTTTTCTTATTACTCTTTATGCATAATAAACCGCTAGGGCTCCATTATATTTGTCTTGTTTTTATAGGCTTCCTATTTGGGTTTATTATGTGGGTTGTGATTGTTGGGGTGGGCCCCGTAGTGGGTAGTGTCCCCATTGTGTCTCGTCTTTTCTGCCCGGCCCTGCTCGTGGGAATCTATACGGATGATTGTTGTATGTCTCCAATTTACGTCGTTGTTTTTCTACATTCGTCAGTAGTTGATTGGTCTGTTTGTTTGTTTGTGTCGTTTTTCAATTCGTTTGTCAAAGTTCAGTTTTGTGTTTCGGTCACAGCCGACACAGTTTTACCAAGTGTCAGTCCGAAGTGTCAGTCCGGACTATTCTGTGAGCCGCGTAGTTCGCAGGCAGTGGGGATCGTTTGGCTCCACTTTTACCTCTAGCTAGGTTTAACCCACGTTTTATCTCAAAATTACTACCTGGGATCCCAAAGCTAAGCTTGTGGCACCTGCATTGATCGCCGCGCGGGGGGCCGGCAGCGGAAAAGAGGGGGTATTTTGTGGGATATTATCTATTCAGGGACTCTTGATAAACTGCGCAACAGCGCAGCACTAAAAATATAGTTGGCGCTATCTTTACGTTTGCATTGAAAAGTACATTCTATTTGATAAAACTAGCCAATTTTGAATACTTTCGACAATATTCTATTCAAGAATGATAAATGTGATTTCTTTTCGGAGATCGGCTTACGGCTTTAGCCTGCTGGCTATAAAAGTAATTGAAAGTGTAGGCTTGAGGCAGTCGTGTCGTGTCAGTTGCGTCAGGCAGTGGGTTAGATTGTGGGGTTGGCGTACGGTTGGAGTCAGTTCGGGGATCTAACCTGTGCGTAAGTTGGGAGCAGGGTGACACCCTCCCTATTGAGTGTCTTTGTATGTATATGTCCTCGTTTCTCGTATCGCCTATTTTCTATAGTGTCTAATTTTTGGATTATTCAAGTAATTGTGTTTACTATAGTAAATTAGTCCAGCGATTATTTTTATTGTCAGCTATAGGAAACGGTCGCTTAGGGCGTGCTTAGAATTATCTAGCACATTTACTCTTTCACTGGCTGTCTCTGCTCTCTCTCATATTTGGCTAGAACTTAACATCACACACTGAACTCGAACCAGCAGTCTTTATGGAAGTAGTTTATCTTAGAGATACGCACAGAATATCTCACAACTGTTTCATCTGTCAGCGAACAGAAGCTGGGACTCTGAAACCCACAAAGATGGCTCCACTTCCCAAAGAACGGCTCAGTATCTCACCTGGCTTCACGTTATTCGGACTATCTGGGTCCTCTGTACGCGAAGTCCGTACGCACGCAGCCATAAGAAAAACGATGGATTTGCATCTTCACCTGCCTTTCTACCTGTGCCGTTCGCCACGAGCTAATCGCTGACTGCACTTAGGAGTCGGCCATCAGTGCAATAAAACATTTCATTGCACGTCGAAGCAGTCCTTTCAGTTTTTGGTCGGACATCGCCGCGCAGTTCAAGAAAGCAGTAGAAGTTTTAAAGGTGATATGGAGCCAAAGAATGATCACAGATGTCACGCATGACCTAGAATCATTTTCGGCCAGCAAGGAAAATGGCCTGGAAATTACTACCAGAAGGGCACCCTTGGTATGGGGGCTTGTACAAGCACTTGATAAGTCTGATAAAGACAGCTATTTTCTAAAGCATTGTGGAACTCCCGCATTTCCATGGATGCGCTCAGAACCCTAGTTTGTGAAACAGAAGAAACTCTGAACTCTCGTCCATTGCTGAAGAAAAGACGTCCTAAAACTTCAGTGTCGGGGAGGTCTTGACTACTGCCTGTTTTATTTCCACATCCACCAAGCTTCCTCCAGCCTTCCTTCCTTAACCTTCCTCGAGCCGTTTTGTCTCTGGCTCAAAGCGAGTCCGGAGATGTCTACCAAAATACTACTAGGTCAGCATCAATACTGGAGTCCTACAAGATCATCCAATCGAAGCTAGATTTGTTTTGGAAAATATGGAGGGACCATTATCTACAAGAACTGCGCGAATCGCATACCAGTTGCTTCTAATCTAAAAACGGTGGAAAGAAGTGGAGGCCAGTGATCAATAGCATTTATCTTGTGAAAGGCCAATCTGTTCCCCGTAACACACAGACTTTGGGAAAAGTCATCGAGATTCTGCCGTCAACTGACAGTAAACTCTAAAAAAAACTCCAGCGGGGTATCACCTTCACCTAGCGGCCGGAGAATGTCATAATCTGATAGCTAATAAGAAGCATATATGAATAAAAATATATAAGATTTAAATGAAATTTTATCCGCTATAGAAATTCAGTATGTTATCAATACACTGTCAATGTATGCTGATTAAAGGGGAACATCGTTTTCTTTTTACTCTGCTCAACAGAATTGACCAAAACAGTGTCAAAATTTACGTTACCTCACAAGCCCACTAACTTCTTGCAGAAACTAAATCTTGTCTAATAGTTATGCTATGTATGAGACCACAAACTCGTTATAAAAGCATCCTTGAAGCCTTAGCTCGTTGGTACAAAAGCAGTTGTAACATGACTCAGTGTAATCGAACCATGCTACAACCGCCTGCGTACAATTGTACTGCACGGTAAGCCTTCGCTGCTCTCCTGTCGGAGTATGCAGCGAGGCTGCTGACAGCCTGCAGAACTGACTGCAATGATAAAGAATTTTTCCCCCTTATATATATACTTTCTGCCGAAAGTAATATGCAAATTAGGTTGAATAGTATATAACCGACTGAATTGAAGCCAAATATCAGTCTTTAAAGACATGACATAAAGAAGACTAAATGTCTTTTATTTTTGAGCCATCATATTACAAGCCAGTTGTAGCACTGCTTGCTATGCTCACAGAAATTTGTGAACTCACTTGCAAGCAAAAGCCCTCGTGAAGGGCACTCGTGCGCTTCGCGCACTCCTGTCCTTCACTCTGAGCTTCGCCTGCTAGTGTGCATACAAATCTCTGAGAACACTGCTGGCAGTACTACAACTTAAGGTGGTGATTCCCTTTGGTCACATAAAGTTTGAACCATTATAACTCATTGATTACTTGGAGTTAAGAAGCAATTTTTATATCAAAATGTAGCTTGACATTTTCTCTTTTTAATGCATGCCACGAAACTATTGTTGCTTTTCTAAAATATTTTTAACACATTTTAGAAGAAGTATAATCTTCCAGAATTTTTGCAGTCTCAAGTAAATTTTTTCGCGAGACATCGGTTATATCATTCGATACCTCCATCAAATAGCTGGGGACGATTTTTTATTTATTGTGAAATCGCTCTTCGTTATAGAGAAATAAGCTGAAATGCGTGCGTAACCCGGATTTTACCTACTTTTTCCGAATTTGTCAAGCGATTACTATAGCTAGAAAGCAGCAATCGGGGCAACTAAAAAAATCGTCCCTGGGTATATTTGTGGAGAACACATTTGTTCAGTAGCAGCCCCCCAGCTCGCATTGTGAATGCTCCACAATCTTTGGAAAAAAATTGGTCGTGTTTTTGCAAAAACTGCATTTTTTATGATAGCAGCCTACAGGATAGCAGTTGGAAGACGATCATGCGTCGGATTATTTGTCCCTGTGAGACCTTCAGATCGACGCCCTTAGTTTGATTTTACGGCTTGCATAGTTCAAGAAATGTTGGATTATTTGATTTCTTCAAAAATGACAAGTTTTCGACGGCAAAACTAGAAAATCGGCTATACCTCACGGTAGAGAAAAGCTAGAAACTTGCTTCCAAAAGCAAAAATGTGAAGCTCAATGAGATCTTTCGAATGAATATAGTCATAACTGTATTGCAGCTGCCAAACGTTCAGAAATTGGGAAAAACCACTCTGACCGGAAATCTCGAATTTTTGAATCCGGATTGCGCGGAGGGTGTTAGAACGCTAAAAGAACTTATTTCGGAAAGTTTCATCAAATTTCGTCTTGATTTACGCAACCAAATAAAAATATGTGCCCAAAAGGAATCACCACCTTAAACATATAACCGAACAAATATCAGAAGTTGGTATGTCCTGGTCAAGCAGCTAAATTTTGTCTAATTTGAATACACTCGCAGTCGTAGATCGTAAACAACTGTGACAGATTATAGAGTTGAACTTGTCTCTGTTCAACAAATCTAATCTGTTTCCGTATTCGACCACAATAGCAAACTCTTTATCAATTGAATAACTAAGTTCTATTTACTGTTAATACTCGGTAAGACTAATTATGACAGTCTGACTTAAAGAAGACGCTTTCGCTACATTTTCAGCTAAGGAAATGAAAGATTTGTAGCTTCATAACGAAATCGATTTTGTTCAAAGACGACAAGGATCTACTTCTCTGAACAAAATATGATCGTCATCCAAAACCTTTGCTTTAAAATTTAGTAAGACATACGCCGCCTGCAAAAGTAAACTAGTGGAAAAAGTATGGGTGTTCTTTGTGGACTACAAAAAGTCGGGTATGACAAGTTAAAGACTGTTGAAAGTTAATTACCAGTACTCGCGCAATCAGGGTAATTATCTCTGACTCGTGTATTATTGTGCAGTTGCTTATGGTTGAAAACTGGCTACACCGATTGGGGCAAATTTAGCAGAAAAACATATGATCCGTTTTCTCCTTAAGACCCCGAAATGGCTGCATGTTAATTAACTTTTTAGCACTCTCCCAAAACTAACAAACTAAAGAGGATTTGTTACTACACAGTAAGACTAAGCTTTATCTAAGCTTAGCCTGCCTACCATTTTCAAAATGCGGAAGGTGTGTCAAATCATGGATCAAAAATACATTTTACTTTTGGACAACGTGGGGTTAAATAGAAAGGGCGCGGACACCTTTCCCCATCGAGCGTTGACGAGGAAAATGGTAGAAAATCTCCAAAAAATTTTGACCAAAGGTATACTATTTTTAAACGAGTTTTTACTATTTTTTGGAATTTTTTTGAAGCACAAGATCTCTTAAATTATCCTATTTAGTCCTATTATCTTATCATTTTATATAAAAATAGGCATTTTTTTATTTCATTTCGGTGGTTCAGCCAGACTCTCTCCAGAAATGTTTCGTTGCAGTCTCCGTAAGGTCAATTTCACTGACCTTTGGAAACTGCTTGAGTACCCCTGGTGGTAGCTGTTTGGCTTACACATACTTTTGAAAGCGATTTTAGCGATTTTTACAGTTCTTTGAAGATAATTATAACCTCTTTCTAGCAAAATCCACGTTTCCGAGCTTTTTTCAGCACTATTGATTTTTAGATGAAAATTCTTTGGAATAATTGTTTGGAAATTTTAGTCTTAAGGTCTATTTTTCAGCAATTTTAAGTCGCCTGTAGCCAAGTTTTTATCCCTTGTTACAAGGCCGCACCCAGGGGGGGGTTCAAGGGGTCTAGACCCCCCTTTTGGGATGACTAAATGGAAAAGTTTTGCTATTTTTATGGCAAAAACAGCTATTTTTAAAAAATTTTCGCGCCTGCGGCGCGATAATTTGCAAATTAACTTCCAATGTACTGTTTTTGGGCAAAAATGCAAAACATTTTCAAGTTCTGGGGGGCTCCGCCCCCCAGACCCCCTGTTGCATTTTACCTTCGACCCCCCCCCTTTTCAAAATCCTGGGTGCGGGCCTGCCTTGTTATATATACAGCGATTTCTTGACCCTCTGTGGATAACAAGAGGAGTTGTCATAGACTCACTCATCCCTTTCCCTTTGTCTACCTGTGGTAGACGCTCCAAAGCCAAAGTAGACAGTAGACATCCTTAGAGTCGGACTCCTAATTAATGTATGCTTTTGACACAAAATAGCCATTTGCTGGCAACAGAAAGGCTGAGAGAATAACATTTAAAAATCAATAATTAACCGGTTCCGGTTCCATTCAAGCTTTCGGTTCCGGTTCGAACTGAATTTTCTGGAAAGCATAACAAAAAGCTGGAGATTGATATCTACAAGTTAGTAGTACTCTTAATAGTCATTAAAACTAGCATAGCAACCGCACATAATTCGTTACATATTAATTCCTGAATATACCCAAGGCTACCGAGCAAGCCTAACAGCTTTCAGCCATCTTAGGCACAGTTGTCAAGCGGGGTCAACTGCAGTCGGTAAGCGACTGTAGTTGCATTGGGGGTGACTGAAATAACCGCAAGGCAGTCTGGCTTGGGGACCATGTTTTCTATCCGTGGTCTTTGCTTCTCCGCCTCTTGTCCGTATTTTAGAAACGGTCTGCGGGGAGCAGCATTTTTCGATTCTCTATGAGAGTCACAATAATGCTGGGCCACTTACAAAAAAATTCCTGAATATCAATTTTTGGTTTCTCACAGTACCCGCAATTTGTGAAGACGGCGTTTTTACAGGAAGTTTATAATCATATCCAGAGTAATTTTGAAAATTCGAATAAAATTGAGAAATAAAAATACATTTTCTGTACCGATTTGAGAACGTTAAGGCGAGCAACAGCTTAAGGAAAGGAAAGCAGTGGCATTACCCTCGACCAGGAGTCAATATAAAAACCTTCTCTGATGCTAAATTCTTCAGTTGATAGACAGAAACACGTATGTCCCTAAAAATTTGGCACAAACGTATTTATGGTCAGCTTCATTGAGATTTATGCAGATACCTATCTAAATTATGGAAATATAGAAACAAAAATGTTCGCTTTAAACGATGCGGATTAAGATATTGGTTACTGAACAATTAATTGGCAAAATACAATTAATTTTCGAATTTGTGGAATTTGATGTAGTTTTTATACAACATTCAGTCATAAGGCAGAGTATTTTGAAGAACGTAAGAGCAACGTTATTAATAGTAATATCATATGTAGGGGTAGACAATACGTTGAACATTCACAATTATTTATACAGTAAAGTTTTTCAAGTAACAGATTCAACATAATTGCTTGGAAATAGCCCCGTCTTGTTTCGTACTGTTCCTTTCCACCAGTCATTTGATAATTTTTCTGATACTTCAATTATGTCACCTAAAATTTACAGATGTGAAACATTAATACACTCTTCCAACAATCAAAGTTCTTTCGTAACTTTCTGTGCGGTCTTGGTAAGTGTTCACTATTGGCAAGAAGGTCAGCACCCCGTGCCGACCTTGTATTTATTTGGTGCAAACTATGCGATTGTATGCCTTTTCAAGAAAGTGTAGATTGCGCAGAATAGACTTAAACTCTCTCTCTCTGCCACGTAATTTTTCTGGACACACCCCGCATGCCAAATCTATATCTGGTTGCTTAACTTATTTCCAGAAGTTCATCTCGATACAATTCGCCTTGAAACTTTAGCTATCTCAATCAATCGTTTCGTGACGGCCGAGAGGTTAAGGCTTTGGATCCGATAGTCCCAGGTTCGAATCCCACACGGCTTTCACGAATCTCCCTGAGCAAGGGACTAAATACATGTCGGTTCAAGTCAACCCAGCTACCCATCCATAATTGGTCGTTAAATGGATACCACTATTGTAACAGAAGCCAGTGTAGGAACTACGAAGGAGAACGATGGTAAGACTAGACCGTGCAGGATGTAACGTCTTAAAGGGCTGGCTGGCCCCCCTTCCACGGATGCAGTCATTGTTTGAGGTAGCCATCCATCATGGCTTACCCATACGTGCGCGATAGGCAGCGAAAGTGTAAAATTAATTATTCAATCTGAGGTTAGATATGTGACATTTTCTTTTCACTGGAACCGTTAAATTTTGGGATCTTTTTCAATGGGCGTCTTTAGGGTGAGCCCTTAAAAGGGCTGTTGGGATAAAAGGGCGCCCGGGATATGATCCGGTACCATGCGTGTCACACCTGTGTGCCATTACTACTTCTGCTACCAGGTATTTATATATGTTAAAGTGCCAGGTGGTAATGGTACGCAGGTAGGGTCCCGGATCAAATCCCGAACCACCTCTTACCCCAGAGCACTCTTGGATGCTATCAGCGCGAAAACGCCCACAGGAAGAAACGGGTAAACGTCGCAACCCAAAATTTAACAGCTCCTTTTCTAAGTTTGCTATTTCATTTAATGAATAGCCCTTTTACCTTCATTTATGGCAAGTTCGTCCTCCTGTTGTGGCTCATAGTCATACAAAGCTCTACAATGCTGAGAAGAGCATTCTGAAATGCAGCTCTCAGAAGGGACATAGATTATGTCATCTTCGTCATCAAATTCACTTTCCCCTTCGCCATCAAGACGTTCGTAGATTGCTAAAAAGAAATAAAAAACTCAAAGAAAAGGTATGTGACATTAAATTAAACTGTAAAGATGCGCCTAGGAGTCTCACTTAACTGAAAAACATGGAAATACAAATAAAACAATCAAATAAGTAAGGCAATGATATCAAGCTATAAAATAAATCGAAAACAGGAAAAATTAAATACTTGGTGAGTAGCAATCTTTTCTCTCTTCGCTTCCATCAGGGGACGGAGCCTTGCCATCTCCGGATTCGCGAACCATATCAAAGGTTTCCGCAAAATCGGGCTCCGAATTCAACTCATCGCAAGCGAACATTGGGATCCTCAAAAGAGTCTGTCTCAATCCCTATAATATAATTATCAGCACAAAAGGCTTAGTGGAATTTGCTAGCAATTTCTCTTCAGGCTTTAGTCTAGATTGACTGAAAATTTAATCCTTAATATTAACGTTAATCTTAGTCCACTTTTAATTATAACACTACTCCTGACTCTGCCTCCTTGCTTGGTGCAATTAGTACTATCAGTAACTATTCTTCAGTCAACATTCAACCAAGAATTTAACAGGGGCCGGTTCCATAAAACTTTGACTCGCATGCTGGCACTAGAATGCGAGAACTCGCAGTGCTACTGCTAGACGTCGTGTCAAGTGTACCAAAAAACTTTTCGCTTGACTCGACGAAATCGGCTAAGCGAGTGCAGCGACTCGCCATGCTAGCAGTGCTAGTGCGAGAACTATGTAACACTAACACTAACAGTGCGAGTTCGCCAGAAATAACCATAATCATGTAAAAAATCGAATAAAATTCAAATCTCAATGAAAATTTGTAAAAATTGCAGACATTCGAAAAAAGATTCAAAAACCTGCGTTTCTTGATTTTGAGTCTATTTTGATTAAAAATGAAAAGTTATCAAACTTTAATTATCACTTCTCTAGTCAAAATAACTAGAGAACTAGACGGATGCTAGTAGCGTACTAGCAAGGCAAGACGAAAGTTTTATGGAACCCGATTCGTCTACTAGTGTTCAAACTTGTGAGAAGCTAGACTCGCAAATCGAGTGCTAGTAGCTACTCGACTGCGAGTGTTTTATGACTTGAGGCACTAGACTCGACAACTAGAATGAGTCTAGTTGTCGAGTCTAGTACTCGCAAACTTTTATGGAACCGGCCCCAGGAGTTAAACAGTCAAGCAAGCTTCAAGTGAAAGAACATATAATTTTTTGACATCAATCTATTTCAGGTGGAAAGCCTTGGCTTTGTCAGTAATCTGCCACAAAACACAAAGATTTCCAGCTTGAAATTCTATCATACAACTTTGTCTTTGCAGCGCTCTGTGTATCTAGAGAGCGGATGAGCGGGTGGGACTTGGCCGTTGTTGATTGTGGTTATCACAGATCTCAGCTTATGAAGATGGAATGCCAGAAAGTTCTGCATCTGCGCTGTCTAAAGCAGAAAGAAATGTAAATATAAACTGGAATCTAACAGGTCATTTCTTAATCAGTTGGAACAATATTGACCACATGGCGCATTAACATATACGAAGTATGAGCTTAAATTAAAATTAAAATTAAAAAGAAGTTGTGATAACTTCACTGTTAAACATTTATTATTTAAAACCAAGCAAAATTAACAAAATATATTATACTGTATTTGAAAGCCTTGGATGATCCTTTTCCAGAAAGCATTCGCTAGATCAATTAAATCCAACCAATTCAGTTAAATTGGTTCATCGAAATTTAGGGGGATAAATAAAGCTAGGATCAAGTAAACAATCTCCCCCCCAGCCTCAATTGGGGGGGAGATAGTTTACTTGGTGTTAAGCGGAGGTGCTGTAGTGACAATCTTAGTTTCGTTTGTTCCTTCATTTAGCAAAACTTTACCAATTTAGCTCAAATTTTGTGTGGATGCATTCCAACACATGTCTGATTGATTGGTAATAAAATTTTAAAATTTTAAAAAATTTAAATTTTTAAGTTTTTTAAGGGGGGACCAAGGGGAATCAAAAACTTTTTGTCGTCAATTTTGCTGAAACATTGTATATAGGGATTTTCGGGGTCGTAGAACACGAATCTGAAGTCCGTTTTTCGATTCAGCTTTTCGTTAGTTCAGTACAAGCTTACATACATCTTAAGCTTACTACCTCAGCTTATACTGAGCTAACGGAAAGCTGAATCGAAAAACGGACTTCAGATTCGTGTTCTACGACCCCGAAAACCCATATATACAATGTTTCAGCAAAATCGACGACAAAAACATTTTTGATTCCCCTTAAAAACTTAAAAATTTAAATTTTTTAAAATTTTAAAATTTTATTACCAATCAATCAGGCATGCGTTGGAATGCATCCACACAAAATTTGAGCTAAATTGGTTAAGCTCTGAAAGATTTATAGCGTTGGGGGGGGAGAGAGTTTACTTGAGAATTTGGAGGGGGGGGGGAGATTGTTTACTTGATCCTAAAACTATTATTGGTCACTTATATATGTGTATTTAAGGTGGTGGAATCCTTTTGTGCAGTGCTTTTGTGGTGTTTTTTTGAAACGCTATAACTTTCGCAATTTTGGGAGTTACAAAGAGCTTTATACATCGTTTTAAAGCTTATTATCTGTACATTCACCTGAGCTTAAAGAACCGGCAAAATTAGCAAAACAATAGCAGAAATTTTCGATGAACCAATTTAACTGAATTGGTTGGATTTAATTGATCTAGCGAATGCTTTCTGGAAAAGGATCATCCAAGGCTTTCAAATACAGTATAATATATTTTGTTAATTTTGCTTGGTTTTAAATAATAAATATTAACAGTGAAGTTATCACAACTTTTTTTAATTTTAATTTTAATTTAAGCTCATACTTCGTATATGTTAATGCGCCATGTGGTCAATATTGTTCCAACTGATTAAGAAATGACCTGTTAGATTCCAGTTTATATTTACATTTCTTTCTGCTTTAGACAGCGCAGATGCAGAACTTTCTGGCATTCCATCTTCATAAGCTGAGATCTGTGATAACCAATAATCAACAACGGCCAAGTCCCACCCGCTCATCCGCTCTCTAGATACACAGAGCGCTGCAAAGACAAAGTTGTAGGAGAGAATTTCAAGCTGGAAATCTTTGTGTTTTGTGGCAGATTACTGACAAAGCCAAGGCTTTCCACCTGAAATCGAGTGACGTCAAAAAATTATATGTTCTTTCACTTGAAGCTTGCTTGACTGTTTAACTCCTGGGGCCGGTTCCATAAAAGTTTGCGAGTACTAGACTCGACAACTAGACTCATTCTAGTTGTCGAGTCTAGTGCCTCAAGTCATAAAACACTCGCAGTCGAGTAGCTACTAGCACTCGATTTGCGAGTCTAGCTTCTCACAAGTTTGAACACTAGTAGACGAATCGGGTTCCATAAAACTTTCGTCTTGCCTTGCTAGTACGCTACTAGCATCCGTCTAGTTCTCTAGTTATTTTGACTAGAGAAGTGATAATTAAAGTTTGATAACTTTTCATTTTTAATCAAAATAGACTCAAAATCAAGAAACGCAGGTTTTTGAATCTTTTTTCGAATGTCTGCAATTTTTACAAATTTTCATTGAGATTTGAATGTATTCGATTTTTTACATGATTATGGTTATTTGGCGAACTCGCACTGTTAGTGTTAGTGTTACATAGTTCTCGCACTAGCACTGCTAGCATGGCGAGTCGCTGCACTCGCTTAGCCGATTTCGTCGAGTCAAGCGAAAGTTTTTTGGTACACTTGACACGACGTCTAGCAGTAGCACTGCGAGTTCTCGCATTCTAGTGCCAGCATGCGAGTCAAAGTTTTATGGAACCGGCCCCTGTTAAATTCTTGGTTGAATGTTGACTGAAGAATAGTTACTGATAGTACTAATTGCACCAAGCAAGGAGGCAGAGTCAGGAGTAGTGTTATAATTAAAAGTGGACTAAGATTAACGTTAATATTAAGGATTAAATTTTCAGTCAATCTAGACTAAAGCCTGAAGAGAAATTGCTAGCAAATTCCACTAAGCCTTTTGTGCTGATAATTATATTATAGGGATTGAGACAGACCTTTGAGGATCCCAATGTTCGCTTGCGATGAGTTGAATTCGGAGCCCGATTTTGCGGAAACCTTTGATATGGCTCAGAATCCGGAGATGGCAAGGCCTGTCCCCTGATGGAAGCGAAGAGAGAAAAGATTGCTACTCACCAAGTATTTAATTTTTCCTGTTTTCGATTTATTTTATAGCTTGATATCATTGCCTTACTTATTTGATTGTTTTATTTGTATTTCCATGTTTTTCAGTTAAGTGAGACTCCTAGGCGCATCTTTACAGTTTAATTTAATGTCACATACCTTTTCTTTGAGTTTTTATTTCTTTTTAGCAATCTACGAACGTCTTGATGGCGAAGGGGAAAGTGAATTTTACGACGAAGATGACATAATCTATGTCCCTTCTGAGAGCTGCATTTCAGAATGCTCTTCTCAGCATTGTAGAGCTTTGTATGACTATGAGCCACAACAGGAGGACGAACTTGCCATAAATGAAGGTAAAAGGGCTATTCATTAAATGAGAATAGCAAACTTAGAAAAGGAGCTGTTAAATTTTGGGTTGCGACGTTTACCCGTTTCTTCCTGTGGGCGTTTTCGCGCTGATAGCATCCAAGAGTGCTCTGGGGTAAGAGGTGGTTCGGGATTTGATCCGGGACCCTACCTGCGTACCATTACCACCTGGCACTTTAACATATATAAATACCTGGTAGCAGAAGTAGTAATGGCACACAGGTGTGACACGCATGGTACCGGATCATATCCCGGGCGCCCTTTTATCCCAACAGCCCTTTTAAGGGCTCACCCTAAAGACGCCCATTGAAAAAGATCCCAAAATTTAACGGTTCCAGTGAAAAGAAAATGTCACATATCTAACCTCAGATTGAATAATTAATTTTACACTTTCGCTGACCTATCGCGTACGTAATGGGTAAGCCATGATGGATGGCTACCCTCAAACAATGACTGCATCCGTGGAAGGGGGGGCCAGCCAGCCCTTTAAGACGTTACATCCTGCACGGTCTAGTCTTACCATCGTTCTCCTTCGTAGTTCCTACACTGGCTTCTGTTACAATAGTGGTATCCATTTAACGACCAATTATGGATGGGTAGCTGGGTTGACTTGAACCCACAACAAAAAACACCCTTGCTCAGGGAGATTCGTGAAAGCCGTGTGGGATTCGAACCTGGGACTATCGGATCCAAAGCCTTAACCTCTCGGCCGTCACGAAACGATTGATTGAGATAGCTAAAGCTTCAAGGCGAATTGTATCGAGATGAACTTCTGGAAATAAGTTAAGCAACCAGATATAGATTTGGCATGCGGGGTGTGTCCAAGAAAAATTACGTGGCAGAGAGAGAGAGAGTTTAAGTCTATTCTGCGCAATCTACACTTTCTTGAAAAGGCATACAATCGCATAGTTTGCACCAAATAAATACACGGTCGGCACGGGGTGCTGACCTTCTTGCCAATAGTGAACACTTACCAAGACCGCACAGAAAGTTACGAAAGAACTTTGATTGTTGGAAGAGTGTATTAATGTTTCACATCTGTAAATTTTAGGTGACATAATTGAAGTATCAGAAAAATTATCAAATGACTGGTGGAAAGGAACGAGTACTGAAACAAGACGGGGCTATTTCCAAGCAATTATGTTGAATCTGTTACTTGAAAAACTTTACTGTATAAATAATTGTGAATGTTCAACGTATTGTCTATCTACATATGATATTACTATTAATAACGTTGCTCTTACGTTTTTCAAAAATACTCTGCCTTATGACTGAATGTTGTATAAAAACTACATCAAATTCCACAAATTCGAAAATTAATTGTATTTTGCCAATTAATTGTTCAGTAACCAATATCTTAATCCGCATCGTTTAAAGCGAACATTTTTGTTTCTATATTTCCATAATTTAGATAGGTATCTGCATAAATCTCAATGAAGCTGACCATAAATACGTTTGTGCCAAATTTTTAGGGACATACGTGTTTCTGTCTATCGAACTGAAGAATTTAGCATCAGAGAAGGTTTTTATATTGACTCCTGGTCGAGGGTAATGCCACTGCTTTCCTTTCCTTAAGCTGTTGCTCCCCTTAAACGTTCTCAAATCGGTACAGAAAATGTATTTTTATTTCTCAATTTTATTCGAATTTTCAAAATTACTCTGGATATGATTATAAACTTCCTGTAAAAACGCCGTCTTCTAGAAAGGGTGAATTTTATGAGCTTCAAAAAATTGATATTCAAGGAATTTTTTTGTATCGGGCTATTTAGCATTCCTGTGGCCAATCCCTCATAGAGAATCGAAAAATGCTGCTCCCCGCAGACCGTTTCCCAAATACGGACAAGAGGCGGAGAAGCAAAGACCACGGATAGAAAACATGGTCCCAAGACAGACTGCCTTGCGGTTATTTCAGTCACCCCCAATGCAACTACAGTCGCTTACACCGACTGCGATTGACCCCGCTTGACAACTGTGCTAAGATGGCTGAAAGCTGTTAGGCTTGCTCGGTAGCCTTGGGTATATTCAGGAATTAATATGTAACGAATTATGTGCGGTTGCTATGCTAGTTTTAATGACTATTAAAGGTACTACCTAACTTGTAGATATCAATCTCCAGCTTTTTGTTATGCTTTCAGAAAATTCAGTTCGAACCGGAACCGAAAGCTTGAATGGAACCGGAACCGGTTAATTATTGATTTTTAAATGTTATTCTCTCAGCCTTTCTGTTGCCAGCAAATGGCTATTTTGTGTCAAAAGCATACATTAATTAGGAGTCCGACTCTAAGGATGTCTACTGTCTACTTTGGCTTTGGAGCGTCTACCACAGGTAGACAAAGGAAAGGGATGAGTGAGTCTATGACAACTCCTCTTGTTATCCACAGAGGGTCAAGAAATCGCTGTATATATAACAAGGCAGGCCCGCACCCAGGATTTTGAAAAGGGGGGGGGGCCCAAGGTAAACCGCAACAGGGGGTCTGGGGGGCGGAGCCCCAGTAATTGAAAATGTTTTGCATTTTTTGCCCAAAAACAGTACATTGGAAGTTAATTTGCAAATTATTGCGCCGCAGGCGCGAAAATTTTTTAAAAATAGCTGTTTTTGCCATAAAAATAGCAAAACTTTTCAATTTGCCACCCAAAAAGGGCTCTAGACCCCATGAACCCCCCCCCCTGGGTGCGGCCTTGTAACAAAGGGATAAAAACTTGGCTACAGGCGACTTAAAATTGCTGAAAAATAGACCTTAAGACTAAAATTTCCAAGCAATTATTCCAAAGAATTTTCATCTAAAAATCAATAGTGCTGAAAAAAGCTCGGAAACGTGGATTTTGCTAGAAAGAAGTTATAATTATCTTCAAAGAACTGTAAAAATCGCTAAAATCGCTTTCAAAAGTATGTGTAAGCCAAGCAGCTACCACCGGGGTTCTCAAGCAGTTTCCAAAGGTCAGTGAAATTGACCTTACGGAGACTGCAACGAAGCATTTCTGGAGAGAGTCTGGCTGAACCACCGAAATGAAATAAAAAAATGCCTATTTTTATATAAAATGATAAGATAATAGGACTAAATAGGATAATTTAAGAGATCTTGTGCTTCAAAAAAATTCCAAAAAATAGTAAAAACTCGTTTAAAAATAGTATACCTTTGGTCAAAATTTTTTGGAGATTTTCTACCATTTTCCTCGTCAACGCTCGATGGGGAAAGGTGTCCGCGCCCTTTCTATTTAACCCCACGTTGTCCAAAAGTAAAATGTATTTTTGATCCATGATTTGACACACCTTCCGCATTTTGAAAATGGTAGGCAGGCTAAGCTTAGATAAAGCTTAGTCTTACTGTGTAGTAACAAATCCTCTTTAGTTTGTTAGTTTTGGGAGAGTGCTAAAAAGTTAATTAACATGCAGCCATTTCGGGGTCTTAAGGAGAAAACGGATCATATGTTTTTCTGCTAAATTTGCCCCAATCGGTGTAGCCAGTTTTCAACCATAAGCAACTGCACAATAATACACGAGTCAGAGATAATTACCCTGATTGCGCGAGTACTGGTAATTAACTTTCAACAGTCTTTAACTTGTCATACCCGACTTTTTGTAGTCCACAAAGAACACCCATACTTTTTCCACTAGTTTACTTTTGCAGGCGGCGTATGTCTTACTAAATTTTAAAGCAAAGGTTTTGGATGACGATCATATTTTGTTCAGAGAAGTAGATCCTTGTCGTCTTTGAACAAAATCGATTTCGTTATGAAGCTACAAATCTTTCATTTCCTTAGCTGAAAATGTAGCGAAAGCGTCTTCTTTAAGTCAGACTGTCATAATTAGTCTTACCGAGTATTAACAGTAAATAGAACTTAGTTATTCAATTGATAAAGAGTTTGCTATTGTGGTCGAATACGGAAACAGATTAGATTTGTTGAACAGAGACAAGTTCAACTCTATAATCTGTCACAGTTGTTTACGATCTACGACTGCGAGTGTATTCAAATTAGACAAAATTTAGCTGCTTGACCAGGACATACCAACTTCTGATATTTGTTCGGTTATATGTTTAAGGTGGTGATTCCTTTTGGGCACATATTTTTATTTGGTTGCGTAAATCAAGACGAAATTTGATGAAACTTTCCGAAATAAGTTCTTTTAGCGTTCTAACACCCTCCGCGCAATCCGGATTCAAAAATTCGAGATTTCCGGTCAGAGTGGTTTTTCCCAATTTCTGAACGTTTGGCAGCTGCAATACAGTTATGACTATATTCATTCGAAAGATCTCATTGAGCTTCACATTTTTGCTTTTGGAAGCAAGTTTCTAGCTTTTCTCTACCGTGAGGTATAGCCGATTTTCTAGTTTTGCCGTCGAAAACTTGTCATTTTTGAAGAAATCAAATAATCCAACATTTCTTGAACTATGCAAGCCGTAAAATCAAACTAAGGGCGTCGATCTGAAGGTCTCACAGGGACAAATAATCCGACGCATGATCGTCTTCCAACTGCTATCCTGTAGGCTGCTATCATAAAAAATGCAGTTTTTGCAAAAACACGACCAATTTTTTTCCAAAGATTGTGGAGCATTCACAATGCGAGCTGGGGGGCTGCTACTGAACAAATGTGTTCTCCACAAATATACCCAGGGACGATTTTTTTTTTAGTTGCCCCGATTGCTGCTTTCTAGCTATAGTAATCGCTTGACAAATTCGGAAAAAGTAGGTAAAATCCGGGTTACGCACGCATTTCAGCTTATTTCTCTATAACGAAGAGCGATTTCACAATAAATAAAAAATCGTCCCCAGCTATTTGATGGAGGTATCGAATGATATAACCGATGTCTCGCGAAAAAATTTACTTGAGACTGCAAAAATTCTGGAAGATTATACTTCTTCTAAAATGTGTTAAAAATATTTTAGAAAAGCAACAATAGTTTCGTGGCATGCATTAAAAAGAGAAAATGTCAAGCTACATTTTGATATAAAAATTGCTTCTTAACTCCAAGTAATCAATGAGTTATAATGGTTCAAACTTTATGTGACCAAAGGGAATCACCACCTTAAGTTGTAGTACTGCCAGCAGTGTTCTCAGAGATTTGTATGCACACTAGCAGGCGAAGCTCAGAGTGAAGGACAGGAGTGCGCGAAGCGCACAATGCCCTTCACGAGGGCTTTTGCTTGCAAATTAGTTCACTAATTTCTGTGAGCATAGCAAGCAGTGCTACAACTGGCTTGTAATATGATGACTCAAAAATAAAGAAAGACATTTAGTCTACTTTGTGTCATGTCTTTAAAGACTGATATTTAACTAAATTCAGTCGGTTATATACTATTCAACCTAATTTGCATATTACTTTCGGCAGGAAGTAATATATATGGGGAAAAATTCTTTATCATTGCAGTCAGTTCTGCAGGCTGTCAGCAGCCTCGCTGCATACTCCGACAGGAGAGCAGCGAAGGCTTACCGTACTGACCACAATTGTACGCAGGCGGTTGCCAGCATGGTTCGATTACACTGAGTCATGTTACAACTGCTTTTGTACCAACGAGCTAAGGCTTCAAGGATGCTTTTATAACGAGTTTGTGGTCTCATACATAGCATAACTATTAGACAAGATTTAGTTTCTGCAAGAAGTTAGTGGGCTTGTGAGGTAACGTAAATTTTGACACTGTTTTGGTCAATTCTGTTGAGCAGAGTAAAAAGAAAACGATGTTCCCCTTTAATCAGCATACATTGACAGTGTATTGATAACATACTGAATTTCTATAGCGGATAAAATTTCATTTAAATCTTATATATTTTTATTCATATATGCTTCTTATTAGCTATCAGATTATGACATTCTCCGGCCGCTAGGTGAAGGTGATACCCCGCTGGAGTTTTTTTTAGAGTTTACTGTCAGTTGACGGCAGAATCTCGATGACTTTTCCCAAAGTCTGTGTGTTACGGGGAACAGATTGGCCTTTCACAAGATAAATGCTATTGATCACTGGCCTCCACTTCTTTCCACCGTTTTTAGATTAGAAGCAACTGGTATGCGATTCGCGCAGTTCTTGTAGATAATGGTCCCTCCATATTTTCCAAAACAAATCTAGCTTCGATTGGATGATCTTGTAGGACTCCAGTATTGATGCTGACCTAGTAGTATTTTGGTAGACATCTCCGGACTCGCTTTGAGCCAGAGACAAAACGGCTCGAGGAAGGTTAAGGAAGGAAGGCTGGAGGAAGCTTGGTGGATGTGGAAATAAAACAGGCAGTAGTCAAGACCTCCCCGACACTGAAGTTTTAGGACGTCTTTTCTTCAGCAATGGACGAGAGTTCAGAGTTTCTTCTGTTTCACAAACTAGGGTTCTGAGCGCATCCATGGAAATGCGGGAGTTCCACAATGCTTTAGAAAATAGCTGTCTTTATCAGACTTATCAAGTGCTTGTACAAGCCCCCATACCAAGGGTGCCCTTCTGGTAGTAATTTCCAGGCCATTTTCCTTGCTGGCCGAAAATGATTCTAGGTCATGCGTGACATCTGTGATCATTCTTTGGCTCCATATCACCTTTAAAACTTCTACTGCTTTCTTGGAACTGCGCGGCGATGTCCGACCAAAAACTGAAAGGACTGCTTCGACGTGCAATGAAATGTTTTATTGCACTGATGGCCGACTCCTAAGTGCAGTCAGCGATTAGCTCGTGGCGAACGGCACAGGTAGAAAGGCAGGTGAAGATGCAAATCCATCGTTTTTCTTATGGCTGCGTGCGTACGGACTTCGCGTACAGAGGACCCAGATAGTCCGAATAACGTGAAGCCAGG
>JASAND010018246.1:0-33862 GCA_030248195.1 Trissonchulus latispiculum
GGGGGGGGGGGGGTTTTTGGGGATTCCGACCCCCCCTTTTTGTCCAACCCCCCCAGGAATTTTTGGGGAGAAAGCAAAAATTGAACTATTTTTAGTGCATACAATTAAAAGTATGAACATTTTTCGCGCCTGCGGCGCTTTTCTATCTGGATTTTTATAATTTTTCTCGCCTGCGGCGCTTTTCTATCTCGGTTTTTCTATCTCGCCTGGCGACTAGTCTTAAATCTCGTCAGTTTTACTGCACCCAGAATGAACTGTGTTGAAAATTTTGCCGCCGCCACACCCCCCCCCACGCGTAAACGTGTCAGGCGAAAGCAAAAAATTTTTTCGGCTCGACCAGGGATTTTTTTTTAAAAGTCGGACCTGTGTAAATCTTGTGTAAATTTAAATTTCAGTGTGTATTTTTGTTTGAAGCTGTGTAAAATCCAAAATCGTTGTTTTTCAGTTATAATACGAAATAAAATAAATTTAAACGATATTGTCGTGCTACAATGCTATTTTCGAATTATTCAAGCCAACGTTCTGCTAGCTGCACTTGTGTAACGTCCCGGAAGAACCCAAAGGGGGGGTCTGGGGGCGGAGCCCCCCAGATGCGGAGGAAATTTTGTAAATTGTAATAAAATTCACAATGGAAAAGTCTAAAAAGATTAATCCGTTAAATGTCAAAACTAAGATTGGACAAATTTTAATTTCTGGAAAAACTTCTTCTACTGAAACGATTTCTTTATTTTTCCAACGTTTTGGAATAATTTTTCTCACAAACATGCTGGTTACGTACTAAAAGGTTTGAAGCTTTAATTGCAGCTGGGGATGGATCCATAATATGGACAGAAAACACCAATTCTACAATAGATACCTAAAACAGCGGGGGGTCTGGGTTGCGGAACCCCCCAGAAGTTGAGAAATTTTTTAAAATTTTCGGCAAAACCGTGTTGAAAAGTTGCATTCCTTTAGCTTTCGTTTTGAATATTTATTGTGCTAGACAGCAACAATTTTTTGTGGTTCAGACTGCTTTTTACGATAAAAGATATTTAGAAGAAACTATATTAAATCGTATCTACTTGCTATGTGTATAATCTATCTTAGGAATATTTGCATGCTGTACGTAAATAAATAATACGCAACTGGATAAGCAGTAGTATTTGCAGGAACAATAGAACACCTATAATCATGACGCAATGCAGAAAACCATTGTTAATGATTAGAAAGATTTGGGGGTCTGGGGGCGGAAACCCCCAGCTAAAAGCTAGAGCTATTTTAAATATGAAAGGCTTGAAAACTATTTTTTCAGAGCACTTTTTGCAAAAATATTCAAAAATTTGGCTGTGTATTTTGGTGTGTAAATTAGTTTTTCACTGTGTAAATTTATTTTTTTTGTGTAAATACACAGTATTTTACACAAAAAGAAAACCATGGGCTCGACCCCCCCCCTTTTCAAAATCCTGGGTGCGCCCCTGATAAACAGGCTTTCTATCCTGTATTTTTGGCATTTTTAGCCATTTTATTTCCCCCCACTTTTGGACCTCCCCCCCACTAGTGGTGGGGCGTCCCCCCCCCTCGTCCCCTCCCCCTCTTATTTTTGCCTAGAAAAACCCCAGCCCCCCCACCACCTTACACCTAAGGTCTACTGCACCTCCCGTCACGAAATCTTGGATCCGCCAGAGCCTATTACATAGGTAAAATATATATGTTGTACGTCTTGTTATTCCTGTGTTTGTATTTTTACGGATGCACCCCTGGCTTCGTTGCTTCTTTGGTCCTCCACTTTATCGCATTTATGGACCTTCAACCAATGAGGCCTACACTAGAAATTTTTTGGAACGTTACTCTGATTCAGTATTGACGGTCTGCCGAGTGACAGTTCAAATTGCATTTTATTTGTCACCATTTATTTTGATTCATTTCTATCGAAGAGGATCAGTCAGTGCTGAAAGTTGCTCTCGCTATGCTGCTACATTTGCACTTATTTATACAAGTGCTGTATTCTTCAGAGGTACATATATATGAATCAGATTGCTCTTTTTTAAAATTTATTACGTATATAAAGGTAAGGTATTTTCTAAGTAAAGATCTAAAGCAGTATTATGTAGAAAACAGGCTACTTTTGCTGCATTTTTATATTATATATGTACTTTTAGGCCTTGGAAGGCTAACTAATGAACAATACGTGAAGTTTGCTGCCGCCTATGAATTTGCCCACAGAAGTGCGTCGCGACAGAAATTTGAAATTCTCCATAGATTTGATTTTGGCTTTCACTATTGGCCGGTGGATTATGTTTGGAAGGTGCGCATATCTAATCTGTAATGTGGGTGGGAGGGAGGACTCCTGTTTTAATTCCTTCGAACTGGGTGGGTGATTCCTGTAGCTGGGACCTTCTATTTTGATCAAAACACGGTGCCCTGATTCGAACAGGATTTGTGGACACTCCCTGCCTGGGCTTATTCTAGGGAATGTTTCTTGGGGGGGCCCTCGGGGGGCGAGTCATTGTTGGGGGGGGGGCGAAAATTTTTAAAAATTTTTCTAAAAACATGCTAAAAATAGCGCTATTTTTATAGTAATCGCCAAAAAAGTTAGTTTTTAGTGCAAAAATAGTGCTTAAATAGGCAAAAATCGACTAAAAAACTCAAGCGAAGCCCGAAAATTTTTGAAAATTTGGTTTTCTCGGCGATTTTTTCAGGGTAAAAGTTGGTACCAAAAGTGGCACCCACTTTTGGGGGGGGGGACGATTTTTGGGGGGGGGGGGTCCACCAGAATAAGCCCAGCCTTGCTTAGCCAGGACAATACACCCATTAAGTAGCAGGAACCGGAAGAAAATTTCGCACCCATAAGCGGTTCGGGAAACTCGCAGGACCTGCGCAGCTTAGTTTACATTGTCTCCCGGGATACTATATGTGGTGGTCGGTCGCTGCCGCGGCCCTTATAATGTACGAATAAGAACTGTTTAGTGAGTGTACTCACATGCTTGTGTTTAGGATTCCTCCAGCTTCCTCGGATCTTCCTTCCAACGTGAGAAGTTTCGATCTCTAGCTGACGTAAACTCTAACTTCCGAGGTGCAGAAATGCTGTCTTGGCTGGCAGCTCACACCTTTGGTCGACGATTGCTTTACCCGGGCAGTCTGAGCCTGATGCAATCTTTGCTAAATCCTGTCATAGAACAGGGGAGATCTAAACTTTTGGAGGAATTTCGTGGCCGGCGTTACAAGATTCTGAGCCGGAGTGGCCGTGCTATAGAGACTATGTTTGTTGACAGGCGAACTGATCTAAAATACAAAGATAATGGGTATGTGCTGTATGTTTCGAAGAGTTAGTCATTGCGGTTTTGAAAATTTGAAAATTGAAATGTTTGTTTCGATTGGGATGCAAGATGAATTGGGTTTGACAAAGTGTAACGGTCCCGGCATTTGGGCTCCGTATGCGCCTCTTCAGTTTATTCAAAAGAAGTTTTATAGGTGGCATCAATGAAGTGCAAGATTGAGATAAAGTTTAGATAACAAATCCTTTTTCTTTTGTTGGGGTTTATTTACGTCTATGAACTATAAGCTGTATATAACATCGCGCACTGTAGAAATCACTTTGTTGGTCCCCATAAACCTCCCTGAAATGCTAATTGTAGTTTCCTTTATTTCGCTTTTACACAGCAGTCAAGTATCATTTTCAGAACTGTAAATAACTGGACTTATTCTATTGGGTGGGGGAGGGTGGCCCCCCGTAAACACCCTTCCCCCAATAGGGTTTCTTAGGGGTTTGTTTCGGGGGCAGCTTTCCGAGGGGGGGGGGGAGATTTTTTGCAAACATAAGCTAAAATTTAGTATCTTTGGCGTATTTTAGACGTAGAAATGCTAAACGTCAGGATTTAAGCTAAAAATAGCCATTTTTGAGGAAAAATCCCCGGCGCAGCCGGAAAAGTTTTGAAAATTTGCCTATTTTTGGCAAAAGTTTTTGCCCCCAAAAATCAGGGGGGGGGGGTGGAGGCTAAAATCCCGGGAGGGGGCGATGTCGGGTAGGAAGTCATTTTTGGGGGGGAAGGCCCGCTGGTAAAAAATACCCTGCCCAAAAATCGCCTCTCAAGAAAAGTGGGTGCCTCTTTGGTACCAGCTTTTGCCCTGAAACAGTCGCTCAAAATGCCAAATTTTCAAAAATTTTCCGCGTCGCCGGAGATTTTCAGTCGATTTTTGCCTATGTAAGTACTAAATCCGCTTATTTCTTGGTGATTACTATGAAAATAGCGCAATTTTAGCAAGTTTTTAGAAAAACATTGAAAATTTTGCCCCCCAATGATTCGCCCCTAACGAGCCCCCCAAGAAAAAAATTCCTTGGAATAAATCCAGAATAATGCCAGTATTCGTTTCGTACCTGTTTCGTAAGTTCATGAATGCATTCTCATTTTTTATATATGTTGTGCTACGTAATGTAACGTGTCTGTTCATAGTTTTAGGGGAACATTGGTAATAACCTGCGAAGGTAACGCTGGATTTTTGGAAATTGGTTGCATGACAACTCCACTTGAAGGAGGTTATTCTGTTCTCGGTTGGAATCATCCTGGATTTAGTGGCAGTGAAGGTACCTCATCTCGCTCATTTCATATCATAAAGGCTGCATGCATTTGAGTTAACTTCTCATTTGTGATCATATTATACCTGAACGGGAGTTCAAATTTCACTGACCCTTGTGGAAGCAAATTGGCTACCCCTTTTCTTAGTGGTAGTTGTGAAAGCAATTTTCAAGTGATTTTTACCATTTTTAACAAAAACAGTGATTTTCAGCTAAAGCACGTTTTTCGGACGCTTCTTAGCAAAGAATACTTTTAAGTGAAGAATTCCAGCGAAGCCGCAAAATTTTTGAAGATTTTAGTCATTAAACCTATTTTTTGGGAAATTTTCTTACCCCTTGTGGCCAATTTTCTTACCCATTGTGGGAGCAATTTCGCGACCCATTGTGGACGACTTCGCCGAGAAGGGGGAATTCCCCCTTCCTCCCACCCCTGTCCACCTGTGGATCGTATGCATATGCTTCATCTTAGAAGATAATATTTTTCGCTTCCCTTCGTAACCTTGTCATCTTCATCATGGCTAAAGTAATAACGGGGGGGGGCGGCGCGATGGCGCTTCCCCTATAATACGGGTGTAAAAGGCGCTGTGCGACCCAGAGACCCCTTTCGAGAACCGTGCCAGCTGAATACACAACGAAACTAGTCACATTTGGTATCATTGTAATCAGCACGACGAGTACTGCAAGTAGGAAAAAAGCTTTGGTCAAAATTTTCAATTTTGAAAATTTTCGCTTCCGGACAAGTTAGGTCCGTTTGTTTTTTCCGTGTAAGTCACGCTTGGAGAAGCACTTTTCTTGGACTCATAAACTGAACTATGTGGGCCATGGGCTCACCCAGGGGGGGGGTTTGGGGTTCCGACCCTTCCCTTTTTGTCCGACCTCCCCCGGGAATTTTTGGAGGAGAAGGCAAAAATTGAGCTATTTTCAGTGCATAAAACCAGAAAATAAGAAAATTTTTCGCGCCTGCGGCGCTTTTCTATCTCATTTTTTTAAAATTTTAGGCGCCTGCGGCGCTATTTTATTTCAACTTTACAAAGTTTTTCGCGTCTACTTCGCTTTTGTAGCTAAAGCTTTTAATTTTTCGCGTCTACGGCACCATTCTATCTCGATTTCTAAAAATGTTCGCTCGACCCCTCTTTTCTAGCTCAAGTTTTTTAATCGTTGCGCCTGCAGAGCTTTTTATTCTAATATTTTCAAAAAATTCTCAACTTTTATTAAAATGTTTTTAAAGGTTTCCATTACGGATTTTTTCATAATTTCAAAAATTTGTCAACTTCTGGTGGGACTCAGCTTTGCTGCTATCTCGTGATGCACTGTTATGCATCAACCATAGCACTTTGCTTAGTCAGCATCATCTTATCCGATCCGATGTTTCGCTGGTATCCACCCTCGCACACGTTTATCAAGACCGGCATCTGTGGTGGCTTCAGATTTCAGCCACAGATTCATAAACTGCCTCCGTTGACCACTCACTAAGCCAGGCCACCCACGTTAACTCGTGATCCGTAGCTTATCCATTGGATCTTGTGCCATGTTAGCGACAGTCTCCGTTGGCAATTCACTAATCCCGGCCAGTAAGCATGAACCATAGCTTAAGCTTAGGATCTCAGTGTGCTGGCGTCTCGTTGATGACCATATCTCTCCATCCATTGGATATTGCGGGCTAGTTTCTATGTGGGCTCGCCAGGTCCACAGCCCTCCTCCTTTCTCAATTGGGCTGTCTTCAGCCAAAAAATGTCCAAAAATTTACAAGCTAGTGTTTGGCCCCGGTCGGAACCGGGGCCGGGGCCTGACTACCAGGGCCAGGGCTAGGCCCCGGTGCCTCCCTAGTATTAAGTTAATTTTTTTATTTTAAGTGAATATTCAGTGTTACGAGCACAATTACATACATAGTTGCAGACACAGAGCTATGTTGACTAATTGGTAAACTGCTGCTGAAGAACTGCCGCCAGTGTCAGTCTGGGCGGTTTCCGCGGAAATGTGTTGTTCTGCGAAGTTGGTCAATACTAGTGCGCTTTCAACCTAGTCATCTTATCATTTACAACCTGCTCCTCCCATATTAACGCTTTAAAACCTAGTCCTATGTCAGCTTAAAACCTAATGTCGGCAATATTGCATTTTTCATGCTCCATCGGGGCATTTTTATTTTTGTAGAAACTATATATTCCTTTGTTTTGATGAACTTTTTATTTCAGGTGCCCCTTGGCCTGATCAAGAGCGAGAAGCCATTGAAGTTGTTGTTCAGTTTGCCCTGGAAGCTTTAGCCTGGTCTCCCGATCGCATTGTGATTTTTGCCTGGTCTATTGGCGGTTTCACCGCATCCTGGGCTGTTCGTCAGTATCCCAGTTTGGCCGGTTTGGTGCTGGATGCTACCTTTGATGATCTTTTGCCATTGGCTAAGGCTAGAATGCCAGCCTCCTGGAATAGTTTGGTGGAGCAGACTGTTCGGCGCCATTTAGACTTGCCTATTTGGCGTCAGTTGGAGTCTTATCAGGGTCCCGTTGCATTGATTCGTCGTTCCAAGGATGAAGTGATCTGTACGGATGAGCGCTGCTCCCTAGGAAGCAATCGAGCTAACGATCTATTAAAACGGCTTCTTCATTCTCGTTATCCGCAGATTGTGGACAGCAGTGACGTGATTGAGTTGGCTCTAGATCAGTGGCTTTTGGCCAGTCCCCAGGAACGCCTAGCTCTGTTTGCCAGTGCCAGCGATAGAACGATGGATTTCTGGAGAGAGTATCTTCGTGCACATGTTGCCATTCAGTCAACGAATGGGGAAAAGGCTGGGCCCTTTCCTTTACAGTTTGGCAGTGAGCTTGAAAGACAGGACAGAATTCAGTTGACACTGTTCCTAGCTCAGCAGTATTTAACTGACTTTGACAGCAATCATTGCACTCCGTTACCTGGTTCCCACTTTGACATACCCAAACATCCGTGGCAAATGGCGTCGGCAAATAAAGACCATATATTGAAGCTCGAAGAATAGGCATAATACGCATTATATTATGTATATTCTAGTTTTATTTTGTTTTTAATTTAAGTTCTTGTAATTGAAATCATTGTTAAAATACTCGCGATGTTCTTTTATAGTTAGGAATATAGTTGGTTTTATTTGTCTTGTTTCAAGTGTTTTCGTTCACCCATAATTTACTCCTGATATTTTGCTATTTTCAAGATGAGGTGGAATGATTTTATAGCATTTGCGGCTCGCTAATTTGCAATTCCATAACTAGTGATTTTTCAGCCGAGGTGTCGCAGCAGTGTCCCCTATATGTGTGAAAAGTCCCTGGAGACAGTGCAAAATGCAGTGAAGCTGCGAGGATTTTATGCGCAAATTGTAGAGCACGTCGAGTTTAGTATGTGTGCGCAATTTCATCCCTGTATGACTTTAAAAAGTTGCGCCCCGGACCGTTTATGGTTATTTTCCGGTTTCTCCTATTTGAAGGTTGTATTGTGCATAATGCTCGCCGCTTTCACGTAAACTGCAGCGTTGGGCCAATACAAAGAGCTATAGGGTTTGGTAGTATCCTCGATAGAATCTAAGAATCACAACCTTTTTTGCGCCGCAACTGCGCCTCAACATTGGAAACATATTATGGGACTGTACGTAGCCTCTCAAAACATTGTCTATATGGTTTTTCTGGTACGCTGAGCACTTTCCCCGTATCCGTTTTATGTCCAACCCACCCATTTTCCTGGGCTGGTTCTACTTTGCCGTGTAGGGGGTCTGGTCGGGTATGGAGTCAGGTTGTCAAAAATAAAAATACCAAAAGTGGTCAAATTTGGTATCAAATGAAAGCCCTAATAGAACGGAGCAACTTTTGTCGTGGAACCACATGTTCAAGTGGTCGTATGGTGCTGTGGCGAGTAGCGGTGGGGGTCTTAGGCGATTTTGGGCCATTAATAAAATTTTTCAAAATTGGTCGAATTTGGTATCAAGTGAAAGCCCTAAGCGAACTGAGCAACTTTCATCGGTGAACCGCATGCTGAAACTTGCTGTGGCGTATGCTACTTTTGTCTTTGCATTTTCAACTGAAATTTGAAGGATGGACATAGGGATAGGACAACACGCACATAGTAAATATCCCCTTTTGTGCAGAGCATTTTTGTAACTTGTTTAGGTATGGTTGGTGAGGATGTTGTTTCACTTATTACTCCACTGCTCCGTTCGTAGGGGCACTAGACGATTGCACTTCGGGTCGCGGCCAAGGCTTGACATCCTTCGAGGGGTCCTGGCCTATCTCCGAGATGTGGGCCGACCTTAGCTGGTGCAACCGCATCAAGGCTGCTCACGACGGTTCAGAAAGATGAAGAAGAAGAAGGAGAATGTTGTTAGCGGTCATTTCACATATAAATACCTAAATTTAAATTTCTGCTTTATGTGGTTTGCGTTTCGATGGTGATTTTGAAGTTCCTAATCATTTAAGCTTTTGTTGCTGAAATTTATCTCCAGATTTTCTTTGAATGTATACGAAATACGAGTCAGTGTGAGTGAAGTATCATTTTAATCCCAAGCAAGTTCACTAACTTATCATATCTAACTTACATTCCTTGGCGTGTAACTAACTGTCTAAGTATGCAATGCACCTCGACTCCTTTTGTCATATTTTCCGCCTGCAAGGGCTAGTTTATAATAAGAATATCTACGCATGCTAATATTTAAATTAAAATTTTTGCCATCAACTTATGGTTATTTTGTTAGTTGGCTAGGACGAAATGTTTTTGAACTCTGCTTTGACAACTGGTTTAAGGACAACGGTTTATATACTTTAGTCAGAGTTTCATTTGTCAGAAGATCACTAGTCAGAATTTCATTTGTCAGAATGTCACTAGTCAGAATTTCATTTGTCAGCATGTCACTAGTCAGAATTTCATTTGTCAGAATTTCACTTGTCAGAATTTCATTAGAATTTCGTTTGTCAGAATTTCATTAGTCAGAATTTCATTTGTCAGAATTTCACTTGTCAAAATAATTATGGCTAATGTGTAAGAATGCCACAATTCAGTACGTGATATCCTTCATTTCTCAGAATTCCATTATTTATAATATCATTTAGAGCTCGGCTGAGGCTTAACGAATCTTTAGTGATTGAGCTCTAACCATCTAAGCATTTTGCATTTTAGGAAATTTATATTTTTGTTCTAAAAGGCATTCGAAAATAAACTTTTTGCCCAATCGGTGATTAATCACTAAAGCTAGTGCTGAATGTGGCTAGGCTGAAATGGTTGGAGACGACGTAGCGAATAAACAGAATTAAGATATTGTGTTACACAGAAAACATTCCAATTGGAATGCACTTGTGGATTTAATAATGCGATATGCTAAATGCTAATAACTTACAATTGTTTTATTCTAATTTGTTGCTTTAAAAATTGACACTGGCATTAATCTTTTTTTACAGCCACCTCACCCCAGTCGGTGCTCCGGTTAGGGGTAGTGCCAGCTTAGAACGTATGCATTTTTGAGGGAAGGGGGATGCTGACACTGAATAATTGCCATAGCAATTACCCGAGGTGTTCTAAAAGGTTATCAGTACGTCCATTACGTCCACCATAATGGAGGTGCTGTGGTAGCTCCACCAAGCAGGCGGCCACCCCTTGACAATCTCGGTACATTGTCCAGGAGGGATATTTGAAATACGGTGCTAGAGCTTATTTTTGTTCAAGCTCTAGACTTGACATGATCCTCCACTTGTAGCGCAGTAAGAAACCACTACGCTACGGGAGGTTCGCCTTAATCTTACTTTGGTGATCTGTGACTGCGCATTTTCCAATTGCATTAAAAGCACAATTGTTAGGGGCTGTAAAAGTAACGTGTTGTCTTGTAAAGTCCAACAGTAGCATGAACTAAAGTCTGACCAAAAAATGTGTGGACAAAATCTGTAAGGCCTCCAGTGAACTAAATATACGCCAGAACCCCATAAAACCATATATTTTTGGAATCCTTGCAGCGAGACGAACATTTTTATAAAATTTAAAATTTCAAAACTTTTAAAATATCGGTTTTTTGGAGAATTTTTTTATATCTCTATTTTCAGCTGGTTTTTACTAGTTTACACTGCTTCAGTCAAATCACGGCGGCAACATCAAAGAGAGGTAAAAACCAGGGGCCAGTTTCATAAAACTTTGTCGAGTCATCGAGTCGAGTAGCTGATTTACGCGGAAAATAATGTCGGTGACTTGTGATACTGAAACGCGAGTACTGTTGAAAAATAGCCGCTAGTTTTCAAGTCGAGTTCTCTAGTCAAATTTGACTCGAGAACTTTTCAATGTAAAAATTTTACTCGACAATTTTTTAGAAAATTTTAAAAGCTTAATATTTCTACCGTGGAACTATTTTACATTGTCCTACTAATTACACCGACCAGAAATTAAACTTCAGTGACTGCTGTTTAGTTTTTAATTCCAAAATTTTATACCCCAAGTCCGCTTTTCCAGTCCTCTTATTATACCTCCGGTCCGTTTCCAGTCCTTTCCGCTTTTTGTACTGGCCCAACGCTCAAAGTTATTCCTTTTATGGCTTTCAGTTTGGTTAGCTTTGATTGGCTGTTTCAAAATACTTCCAGGCTTGATTGGCTAGCGCTACTTCAAAGAGGCGCTACCTGATTGGTCGGTGCTTACACCCTGTTAGCCTATTAGGCTTCAATTCTTCATGATTGACTGGCTTGTAATGTGAAAAGTTTCGGTCGATTCTGACAAAGCACTTAGGAGTAATTGGCTGACAGCTTCCAAATATCAGCAAATAAAATAGCTGTAAAACGTTAGAAGAACTTACACTGAAAAACATAAGGGGTCAATTTGTGGCCGAATTATCGATAGTCTCGATTTTGTTTTTCACAGATTTTGTTGTTCACATGTCATGTTTAAACGAGTTCAAAATTTAATTCAGATCTCTTAAGGTTGAAGAGTAATTTCAGCAGAAAGTGGAAGTCTTCACCTGATGCACATAAACATAGGTAGCAAAAAAGTAGCAATTTTTTTGTGCGTCAGAGAAATCTCGCCAATAACAGCGGTGCGGTTTAGAGTCCACCTTATATTACAAAGACGATCTCGAATAGCCTGTAGGAAACGGAATTTTAATTTATGCCTTTGAAATTTTTTAATTAAATTTTTATAAAATTTTTGATGTTTGAGAGCAGCCAAATTTGAGTGTTTTGTAAAGTTAAAATTGCTGGTCTTTGATGAAATATTTTGCAAACTAGAAGGCCTAATTTAAAATTCTAAGTCCCACAGATCACAGCTTATGACAAGTCAATTTGAACGATGCCAACTGATATTTGTTAGCTTCGTCTAATTTCGAGATTTCTCTGGCGCTGGAATCCGAAGCAAAATTTTGAAAATTCGTGTTTCTTGCAAATATTAACATGGAGTAATAGCAACAACGACACGCCAAATTGGTTTTAGGGAACCCTGCTCGGTAACAAAGCACTGTGTAAGCAAAGCACGGTGTGAAAGCCGTCTTGAATGACACCGTGTATTGCACAATAACGCCGTTCAAGGAGCAGCTACTTGTTATATTGAGCTTTGCTGTGTACTATTATTCGACAAATGACTAATTAGCTTTTCCAATATAAAACGTTTAATTCCAACGCACACCCTTTTTAATATTGCATAGTATACTATTTTGCTAAAGGGTAGCTACTTCTAGTTTAAACTTTGGCTAGAAAAACATATCCAATCAAACTGCTGCGATGGTCTTACGGTAGTTTGGGCGCCATCTAGATTGTGCTTTGCTGATAGTAAATTAAACATTTGTGCTTAAAACTGTTTGATCTCTACAAAATAAGGAATAACATAAATAGTCTTCAACTAGTAGCACTATTTAAAAGAGGAATATTAAACCACCGAAATTCATTCAAGACGGAAGCATAGTTTGCCGTTTATGTTGATCACTGCTTTAATCTGATTTGAACGCGCGCATGGAAAGAATGCAAACGAATCGGCAGAGTTAAACGAGTTAAAATTAAATCTTTTAACCCCTGTTCGGGCACTCAGCGAGTTAACTTTAACTCGCCCGATTTTAACTCGTTTAACTCTGCTCGTTTTAACCCTGCTAGAGTTAAAAGAGTTAAAACAGGCAGGGTTAAAATTAACTCGCTGAGAGCGCGAACAGGGGTTAAAATATTTTTTTTTACAGCCACCTCACCCCAGTCGGTTCGCCGGTTAGGGGTAGTGTCAGCGATTTTTGAATTTTGTCTGGGAGTTGGGGTAGCTGACACTGAACAACTGCAGTTGCAATTATCCGAGGTGTTCTACAAGGCTATCAGTACGTCCATTACTTTCACCGTAATGGAGGTCCTGTGGTAGCTCCACCAGTCAGGCGGCCACCCCTTGACAATCTCGGTAAATTGCCTGGGGGGGACTCACAGAGTTTCCCCTGTTTGAATGCTAGTAGCGGCCCCGGCTGGAGCCGGAAAGGTGATCAGAGATCAGAATTGATCAACTGATCATGACACAGATCCTTAGGATTTAAAGTTTCGTGTTGTTGGCCGATATGATGCAGAAAGTACATTCTCCTTCCTGATCAGCCTGTGCAAAGCGAATGATATGCTGCAATATTTATACCACGTTTTAACATTTAAATACGTTTCGTTTTACATGCCCTGCAACCGAATGTTGAATTTAGCTGATAAACAGGCACAGGGTAGACACGGGAGGACCTTTTTCACCGCCCATGTCTATCCCTGCTTCCCAGCAACTCAAACAACACCAAACACCGGGCTTATCTCTGACCTTCGTTTTATCTGTAAACATTCCATACTCTAAGTTATACCTAGCAATCAAAAGATCAAACTTAGCTGTGTGTGTATGTAGTGCCTGAAATCCATTTTTATACAATCCTCCACTGTTTATAAGATGCGCTATCAAAATAATTGATATAGCTCCGGAAATAGGTAACATATAGTCGGGTATGTCCAAATACTTTTTCTTATAACCATTATACACCAGATAGTAAACTCCATCCAAGGAGAACATCGATAAACAGTATGTATTTCCAGTATTGATATAAGTTGTACCTCCAATGTATTGTTCGGCATAAAGTTACCTCAAAAGCAAACAGAATCAGTAGCCGTGATAAAACTTTTGCTGATGCTGCATATGACCATCATAATACTTATAATATATAATTGGTTTGGCTTGGAACCAAGTTGATTATTTAATTATATACAGATTTAAGTCGAGTTAGTTTGCCTCTTAGACTATTAAAAGAACAAATAGACCCTGAAGTTTAAAACCAAGATTCATTCTAAAAATTGTAACTTATCTTAGTTTAGAGCAGCCAACCACCAGCTCGTAGTAGATGCGATCTCGGGTTAAAATATTTAACTTTAACTAGTTTAACTCTACTCGTTTAACTCGCGCGCGAAAAGGCCCTATGTTATTTAGCAGAAAAGCTAAAGCATTCTAATTATGTTTTGTAATAAAATAATTAATTTACGTTTAATAATTCCTTTGGTAACAAAAATGTTTTTCACTTAAAATACTTAAAGCGGCTAAATTAGCTAAAACAGCGTGTGGGAACTGCGTAGTCACCTTATTCAACAAATGAGTAAACTCCTGCCTTATTTTATTGCCCGAGAACTACTAAAGCACTGAGGAAAAGTTGAACATTGTTGAACATCTCAAAGCACCTCCAAAAACACAAAAGCACGATGCACAAAGCACAGCTTTGCACGATATTTGCCACGTGAAAGACAGGAATGAATCTTTCTGCAATCGCTGTCTACAATCAAATTTCAGTGTGGATCGGTAGATACTACCGACCCGATCCGGTCCACTCCACTTCACTATTGCCAACAGCGTGTGCTAAGAAGAGCGATTCCTAATGCTCTATCAAGCCTGCAGTATGCTTGAACGAAATATGAAGGCCTAAGGATCGGGAGGGATTTCTCGACGTATAAACTTAAACATACCTTATGTTGATGTTTCGCGAAAATGGGGACTTCTGACAAATTAGCTACTGCTTCTTGAACTGGGAAAGGAGCTTTTGTACCGCAACTTGTAGGCCGAAATTCAAGTTCAGCGAAAACAGTTTTATACTTATGGCAGGAGGTCAGACAGATTCTTTGGCTGATTCTTAGATAGCGTTAGACACTCAAATCCGAGGTCTACGTGGTGTGACCTAATACGGGTCACATGGTTTCAAGGTCGTCGGCATTTGACGACTCAAACTGGCTCATGCTTATTTTCGAAATATATGGTGGTTTAGATTTTTTGTTTATGTTAATATGTTGCTTAATCTTTTTCCACAGCAGTGAAATATGGAAATGTGTGGAAATAATTTTTTCGGTCATTTATTTATGTGTCACTGAAAATCTTACTGACAAGCCAGCATGCAAATTGATAGTAATAACTACTGCGCCAATGTTTTGGACGAAAGCAGAAGTTGTAACAATGCTTGACCCAACATGGGACACATGGCCCGCTGGTAAGGATAGTATGACCAATAATTTATCAAGGAAGAGTGAGACACTCGGCTCTTCCTAGTGCTTTAAGCTTGCAAGATGCTCGGCACATTGTGGCCGAAATCTCGGGGGGATCACTTACCGTTGTTTACCTATGTTTTGAACTATAACCCATCTGTTTGGGGCTAATCGCCTAGCTTATGTCAAATTTACTTGTATAAGCGGACCCCCCTCGAGATCAATTAAGTTTGTAAAAGCGTTTAGCTCTGCTGATTGGTTGATTTTTAGCTACCGCATGCCGTTAGAAATCAGCCAATCACCGAAGAGCCAAACTTGTACCTGTACTTGGGCCCCCCGAGATATCGGGAGGGGTCCGCTTAAACACGTAAATTTGACATAAGGTAGGCGATCAGCCAATCAGATGCGTTTTAATTTAAACGTTTATGAACATATGGTTAACAACGGTTATCCCCCATCCCCCGAGATCTCGGCTTTAATGAGCCGAGCATCTTGCAAGTTTAAAGTACTATAGTAGGAAGAGCCGAGTGTCTCACTCTTCCTTTATAAACTCTTGGTGTGACCCAGTATGGGTGAACACACGGCGGTATTTTGACAAAAATTGATGATGTCTCTTGCATTTTTCTTGAACGTCTAAATATATACGTTCACGTCTATCAGAGATCATGATCTGACATCGGAGGGCGTCGTAACGGTGAGAAATCGGCTTACGGGACTTTGAACTATTTTATATATCTGGTATACTGCAGTTAATAATACAGTAGGAAAAGCTCGGAGTCTTCGCTCAGCTCAGTGTCCATAGTAAATAGTGCTGTTGCCCGGCCGGTTTTTTGACTCGGCCGGCCGGCCCGATGATGCAAACCTGCCGGCCGGTCAAAAAAGGCGGCCGGTCCCATTTTTGCCCTATTTTTCGTGTATTTTGCAAAATTTTTAGCATCAAAGCATGCATACAGTTCTCCTGGTTATATATAAATACCTATAACAGACAAAATCAAGTAGTGCCCTTTTTCTGAAGACCGGCCGGCCGGCTACTTCTGACCCGGCGGGATTGGCGGTATAGTGGGCCAGCCGGCCGGGTTTTCCTCGGCCGGTCAACAACTCTAATAGTAAACATGCTATCGCTAAGTATAGACGCGTTCTCGTGTGGTGCGACTGTGCGTACAATGCTGGTGGCTTAATAGCACTTGTTCATTTATTTTCAACGTCTGAAGGCCTTTTCAAGAAAGAGTAGAGTATTGTAGTTAAAATTAGCTCGATGTTGTTTTAACTCAACTCTACTCTACCCTTTCTTGAAATGACTCTGAGAGATGAGATGTCCAGAATTCCTGTTCCGGTGTCGCATGCCAGAATTTCCCCCATGCTAAGTTTTCCCCAGGGGGAAATTCTGGCATGCCAAAATTTCCCCCTCTAATGTTAGCCTAAAAGGGGAAATTCTAGCATGCCGAATTTTCCCCCTCTAATATTTAGCCTAAAATTGGAGGTTTTGACATGCTAAAATTTTAATTTTCTTATTTTAATGATATACCTGTAATTTAGAATTTATGAAGATCCTAACATCCTTTTTATTGATTGTGATTGAGTGATGATTATAATTAATTATATATCGATTAAAACTCATTTTATCTCTTTATTTGTAGGCTATAGAAAAATTATGCAAATTTACAAACTATTGAACTAAAAGACCTTAAGTATTTTATTAAAGCTAAAAATTTGTTATACGTATGTAAAATTCACCTACAAAAGTCCTTATTTCGCATCAAGACAATTATGCTTTGTATATGTTTCACATCTACGGTTGTTTTGATTTTTGATTCAAATCGAATCAAAAGTGATACAACTTTTGATTTTTGATTAATCTAACTAAATCAAATCGTTTAATGTTTCACAGCAAAAAGTTGAACTGAATCAAAAATTTTGGAAGCCAAAATCGAACTGAATCGAATCTGGTGATTATTCAAAGTAGAACTGAGTCAAATCAAAAGTTTTGAGGCCGCATCAATACAACCGTATTTACATCCTTTTTGAAATTTTTTAAAGCGCAGAAGAAAATTGTGAACTAATCCACTCAAAACTGTTAAATACATTGTGTAAATGTGAAATGACTAAGGGGAAAAGGATTACATGCTGACGTCGTCATACTAAAGTTTCCCCCTTACACGTAATAAATTTTAATACGCGTATTTATATGCATTATTAGCTAGGGGGAAAAATTTAGCATGGGGGAAAAAGTAGCAGACTACACCGGCCGGACAATTCCAAATATATTTAGAAGTTCACCTAAATTAGGACTGAGATTTAATACAGATGCAACATGCATTAACAGTGCAAATATGTAATTCACCATTTATATTTTTTACTCCTGATCATGCGGATTTTACTTTACCTTGTATCCTCTAATGCTGTTACAGCGACCTCATTATTTTAATGCGACCAATTCATAAAATGCTTTTTCATTAGGTTTGCTAAGTTTCCCTGTACCCCAGCTTAGAGTGAAAGTTTTAAATTTAAATCTTTCGTCGCCCTTTGAAAGGCACCGAAAGCTAAAAGAATGGCAAATGACAACATTCCTTACGTCATAAAGACGGCTGCGTTCTGAGACCTTTTCGTTTCAGCTGTTGCTTTATCGACTTTCGTGGCCCTGTCCGACTAAATTTGTTCTAAAATAGCTTTGCATTATTCCATCCGAATTAAAGTGCTGGTTACCTACATAATTTTTAGCATTCAATTTCAGTGTATATATACTTTGCAACAATGTGTAACTTAGGTCTTATATAAGAATCTTGTGTTGTGACTAAATTAACATACATCATAAGCTTAGAACTTTAGCTTATATTGAGCTAACGAAAAGCTGAATCGTAAAACGGATTTCAGATTCGTGTTCTGCGACCTCGAAAACCCCTGAATACAACTTTTCAGCAAAATCGAAGACAAAAAATTTTTAGGTTCCCCTTGGTCCCCCCTTACGAATCGAAAAAAATCGAATTTCGCGAAATCAGAAAATTTTGCGATATTTGAACGCAGCGTGGTCGAAAACATACACATACCAAATTTCAGTTGATTTGGTCAAATTTTGCGGAGTCTGGGCCTGGGGTGGGTTATCCTGAAAAGATCCCTCTTGCTCGAATATTCGAAAACGTATTCGGCGTCTGGGCCGATTTCCATAGGTTAACAATCTCAGACTTAGAGTCCTCTGGCAATGTTAAATTATTCCCCCTAAAAAGTCTTCTTCTATCATTTCACTGATGACATTTATCTCACGAAGAATGTTTTTCGAAGGGAAGAATGTTACGCAAATTTGAGGTTAAAATTGGCAATGTTCCACTTTTTGTTTTCAGTTTCAAGCTTTCGGCTAATCTCTTACAATAAAAACAAATTATATATGACACTACACAGTAAGCAAACTGAAACGCACTGAGTTGTAAATATCTTTGAATGAAATGTTTGGGGCAGATACGAACAACCGCACCGCACCGCACTATCGTATTCTCATGCTTTAGAGTTCAGGTTCATCAAGCAAACTACAACATAATATTTTTTCTTCAGCACACTGTCTTAAAACAAGTTGAATCAATCTTAATTGTTTCCTGTTGATTATACTACGTTTAGTTATTAGTGAAAATGGCGATGGCAAGGCGAAGTGGCTATGGATACGATACTCAGAACAAGCGATTTGGTGAAAAAGAAAAATTTCGAACTCATATGGTATTCTCGGCGACTCACAGTCAGCTACAGAGAAAACGATCAAAGCGAAGCAGTAAGTTATGGCTAAGAGTGTAACAAAGATTGCATGATTTTTTTTACAATATTAAAAAAGAATAAGCCATCTGGATTCTCTTCTTGTTTTCAGTGCTTAACGGTGTTTCGAACAAAAAGTTGATGTTCCCCCGATTGGGAGGGATGACCTAAGGGATAGGGACCTCTTTCAGCTCAATTCCACGAAAATTGCCCCTTTAGCGCCCATTCAGGAGAGTACCTAACCCCCATGTTTGTCTTATATATTATTTGTTTTAGTAGGTATTGTTCGGAGCAAATCACGAGAAGCTGCCTAGTGGCTTTAATCCTATTCTTATTACATAGTAGGGATAGGGAATAGGTTTAATATAATTTGAAAAACGGAGGAGGCAGCCCTTCAGATTCAGTAATAACAAACAACAAAAGAGTAATACAATTTTGAGTCTTGAATTAGTACCTTTATATTTACTAAATTCTTTGGATTCGCGAGCGTAACCATCAATTTATTGATTGCTGAGTGTTGGTATTTATTAATTTTTGATAACATTTAGAAAGGGATCGCAGCAGTACGGCTCAACATGACGCAGCTTCTCAGACTCAGACCGATCCTATGGCTATTGACCCCAGTCAGTGGACCGGGAATCAGAGAGTATTACACTTTGGACCGATGGGAAACAGAGATCCATATTATTATTTCTATCCAAAAGGATGGGATACTCTTTATCCAGCCCATTTTGGCTTCTTTCCTTATCGAACCGGGTAACTGTAAAACTTACACGTAATTGCTAGTAAAAAGTTTTCATCGAAATGAGAACCGTTTTGCGTGAACCGTATTTATATTTACTCCAAATTCTGGTTATGAATGAGTTTAAGTTTCTCTCTATTATTTATTTTGTTTCAGAAAATTTCGCGGATCTAGCCCAACATTGTGCTTAACAGCGTTTGGGGTATTTTTCATAATAGGTGGTGGAACCATGACCTATTTTGCGTATGCAATTTTAGATCACGATACAGGAAAGATTTCTCCACTGAGGGTATATTAAATCCAGTCAATACCATAATTTCTTGAATAATAGTTTATCAATAAGATTAAACAGGTTTTCCTGAAATTCAATTTATTTTTATCTATTGAAGATAATTTTACTTTGTTTTAGTGTCATCATCATCATGTTGTGTTATGATGTTTTTTGAAACTTACATTGCAGCAAATATATCCATATATGTTCCATTTATTAATATTTAGATTGCCGGACCCTTTGTGCTTGCTCTTGGCTGTCTATTTATGATTTTCGGTTTTTGCTGGTGGTTCTGCACTCTTGACTTATTCAGTGAGCATCTTCGTCACACTCAGCGTCATCATATTCCGCCAAAAAAGTCTACTCAACCAAAAGCATTCCCAGTATGAGTAGCTATAAACTGTATGAAACAATTTTCTACAGTAACTAATGATGATAATGATATTAGTTTTCTTTGCCAGAAAATGTTTGTTCCTACTTCCTGCCAAGAGTGCAGATTTGCATTTTGTAGAAGCAGGGTAGGCTTCTCTTATTTTAATTGCGAAAATTAATACGCAAATGTTACCCCGTTTTGTGAGGGTAGAGCGGCAAAAGAGGTAGTATTTTGGTGGGCGGAGGTGTTGGTGATGGGTAGTCGTGGGTGGTCACCAGCAACCAATCTCTGCGGATACGGTTGCCCTCTCCAAAACGAAGAGCGGGTAGAGCAGATATGTTTGATTGTTTTAATTTGTTCTCAGCAAAAGTCGCCGTTTTGGTGTGGGGTGCTCGGAAAAAGAGGATCAGTTTGTGGAGCTGCCGTCAACCAAACAGCCGAGCCGATTTTGTTAATACTAACTTGTTTTTACAGCCTCTCTCCAAACGAGGACCTCGTTGGGCGATCTCCCTGCTATCAAACGGCTGGGGCTGTATGTTTCGACCTCCCCATCATCGAACGGAGGAACGATCGCTTATAAATTATAGACGAAGCACCGTCATGCATTTAAAACAAGAAAATAAGCCTAATCCCTTATTCTTGTACTGCAATATACCAGCGGCAATTATGCACTCTAGTTTCTATTGCTCCTGCAGTGCTATAGTGCTTGAACAAACATGATTTAAATTGGAAGCATTTTATTGTTGTAGTTTACAATTTTGTAGCCAATGCCTTATATTTATATAGTAATTGGTTTTAGTATCTTCGACTGTCTTCGGGGCCAAAGAAACGACGACCTTCCTGCTCACCATATCAGCCGCCTCCCCCTCTTTCGCCTGCCGTCTTTATGAATGTTCATACTCAGCCGTCTCTTTATAGTCCAGAGTCGGAAATGAAGCTTTATCCGCCTAGGTAATATTTCTGCGTATGTAATATCTGGCATACCGGCTTACTCACTATTCGTATCGGATAAACACTGAAGTAAGCTTCTTACCGAGGCTGCACAGGTATTTTGAAGTAGTTCTTGGCAGTTGTGACCTGGAACCATGGCCCACCAATATTTTCCAACAACAGAAATAGTGAAAGTAAAAAATATTTTTAAAATGTATGCAACTTGTGAATGTCTAATGAGTGTCGTTGAGTTACGCTTCCAGCTTGTGATCGATTGTGAGGGTCGATCGGTAAAGCTCCGGTACTGAACCTTAATCGACGCTGTTTAGTTATATCAAGATCCCCATTTGGGATTTGAAGTTTTAGATTGTGCATTGTTGCACATGCAATCATAAATGAATAGGAAGTCAAATTTTACTGACCCGTGTGGTAACGAGTTTAGATATCTCTTGTGGCAGCAAGTTAGCCTATTTTTAAGTGTAAATTTTAATCCAAAATCAGTCTATTTCTAACCATTTTTGTGACTTTGCAATCTTGTGTTTGCAAAAACAAATTGGTGTTCTTAAAAGTGATAAGTTTAAGACAAATCGCTGCCTGTGTTAGCTAAATTTGTATTTTGGGACACCTCTTTGGAGACACCGCTGATACGGGATTCCCACCATGCCCCCTTTGCGTGTCTGTCTCCCTATTCCGTTGGACTATTTCAAGAAACAATAAAACGTTCAGTAAAATCAAGCTTTTAATTTGACAATATATATAATTTTTTATTTAAGCGTTCCGGGATATTCCAGTTGGTCTTTATTGAACACTGGGAGCTTTATTGGAAGTCCATACAATACCCTTAACTCCTACCATTCAGCTGGTATTTTGCCCCGAAGCGCCAGTCGAGGGACCGTATATGAGAATATTGATGCCACCCTTGGTCGAGGTTCTGAGTACCACGCTGGTGGTCATGGAAAGGCTGATCCACAAAAGGTGTTCGAAATGAAACACAAGGCCTATATGGAAGAGAAAGGACAAAATATATGATTTTGTACTTTTAGTTTGCAGAAATAATTTAAAGTTTAGTTTGCTTGAGTGTTGTAAATAAATGACAATTTGATCGTGTACGTAGTAATAGTTGTCTTAGTGTTAGTCAGCTGATCTAGAGTAAATAAGAAAAAACCACTAGTTTTGGTTTACAAATTTTTACAACTGCGAATTCCCATTCAGCAATTATCTTGAACGATGCCCTTCATTGCAATATTTAACAGCAAACTAATCATCACCCACGTTAATCTGATATGGGTGTCAATTTGCAATTTTCGGAACTAGAAAATATCGTTCAAATGAAAGATAAAGGCGGTTTAATATTGGACTGGTACGATTTTGTGGTCCTAGTTGAAATTCAGTGCGCGGGCGGGCAAACGTACAGTTGTCGTTTAATTAAACTGGGTTTTCCACTTAATTGCTAATTAACCGGATAGTCAAGTTTTTTAATCAACGCCCCCGGGACAAGGCAACGGTTTTAAAGAAGAATTCGCAGACCAGCCTTTCAGTCTTTTCTGAGCTTAGAGCCGATAAATATGTTTTTGACAGATACTCTTTTAAACTGGATTTATTTCACACCCATTCTCTATCTAGATGTACCTGCAGTTATATTAGCTGAATTGCTGTCTGCAGAATACACGTAAAAGAATGTTTTGTAAACTATGTAAAAACGACGGAATTATGGTAAAATCTTTCTTTGATAGGTCCATACAGTCAGTCCATCGCGAAATGTGTACTTTGTAAGTGACAAAGTCGGCCTTACACTTTTCCAAGCGGTTTAGAATTGTTGTAGTAAAATTAACTGCATTTTTCTACCCTACGAAAGTTGCCACTATGCAGAAGCAGTCAATTACTTTATTTTACTTTATATACTGTTTATTAAAATTTATTTACATATTTATACCTAATACACAGAATATAGCATATATTCATAAGCGGACTCAGACAGCTGCAGCTCAAATTTTAAGCGTACAGGTACCAGACGGGGAACACCTATTCTTGTATGAATTAATAAATTTGACCCTTCTAGCTTTCATATTGGTCAATTTACAGCTATCTAACATTTGGCTCGGTGATAGCAAGTGTGGTTGTATGTCGGGAGGTTAGTGGTTAGATCCCCGGTCGGGCTAACGCCAAACCCTTGCTTGCAATTCTAAGACTCCTCTGCCTTCTGCTGGGCCCTTTACTAATAGCACTCACTCGGCGCTGCCGCATCCCATATTGGATTTATATAATAGTAGCGTATTCTCCCGTATTCTTGGCAGCGTCACACACAATACGTTGGCTCATACATTAACATTGGGTCATCCAAAATTGGACCCCCTACCGCTGTGTTAACCTATGAAACCTATATATTTATATGAATAAGGTTACTGCTAATACTCTTGTGTTATCGAGGGACAAAGTTTAATTTTCCTACATTACAATCCATTAAAATATCATAGCAATTATGTTCTGAGCTGCAGAAGAGCTTTCAAATTATATCTATTGAATAGTGTTGTTGCCGGCCGGCACCGGCCGGTCCAGCTCGCGACGCCGGCCCCGGCCGGTAGCCGCCGGCCCAGAACCGGCCGGCCGGTGTACCGGCCCTTACCGGCCGGCCGGCCAGGCGGTGCCACTTTTTGCAGGCTATCCAAATACAAATAAAAATTAAGATTTTTTCATAGTTTTCAAGGCAGATTTTAGCAAGTTTAATGCGATAAGCTGCAGAAATTGTCACTTGCCGGTCAACCGCCTCACATTTGACCGGCCAGCTTGTCACCGCACCGGCCGGCCGCATATTTCTAATCTGTGTAACTGGAATACGCATTCTAATCTGTGTAGCGTAAATACGCAAGCGCTTAGAAAGTGTGTGCTTGGAATACGCAGCATACTTATAGTGTTCCATTATACGCTATTATATGCTTCATATAAATACGTTATAAATCTTTTATGTGAAATCATATTATAAACACGTGTTAGTGGAGAAGGAGAAACATAAGGAATAATATATCTGCACGCCATAGTCATAAAATAAGATTGGAAAAAATAGTTTTCTATCGTAAAAACAAGTAAAACAGGGAAGGAGATGTGTTTAATTGTTTGCTCTTGTCAGTAATCCTTGACATTTTGATAATTCATTAGTTTATTGCTTTTTTATTTTAATTGAATGGAATAACTGAGCCTAAACATACCTACTAAGAGGTGGGATCAGGTAAGCAAACTTCCTCCCCTAAATTTTCACTAAGAATAATAATTTTCTTTTTTTGCTAATAGTTACAAAACATGGCCAAATTTACACAATGCACACGTTTCAAAATAACAAAACAAATTTTCAAAATGTGACAGATTTAGCGTTTTCCATATATGTTGAATTTTCAACCTATGAGAAACCAGAGACCAAAAAGTTTAAGGGCTAAGATGTACGTTTTAGTAAGCTAATAAGAAGGGAAACACAGAAGAAATGAAAATATGCAAAATCCCTATACACAAGCTTTCCTCAAAATCAGAGACGAAAAAATATCGGTTCGCCTTTGCCTCCCCTTAGAAAACTTAATATTTTGAAGTTTTTAAAAATTCAAAATATTACGAATCAATCCGAAATACCTTGAAATGCACCTATCCAAAATTTGAGCTAAAATGTAAAATTTTTGAGAAACATAAAGAGTGAGGGTGATCAAATACTTAAAAAATTGGTGGAGAAATTATTTACCTTATTCAGAAGGTGTTTTTGTTTGCCCAATTTTGCTAAGTCTATAAAAATTTCAAACGTTAATTTCAAACGTTGCACTTGCTATATAAGTTGCTAATAGTGTACTGGAACCAAACCCTGCTTGATCAAACGCATGAGAAAGCAAAATCTTCAACAACATTTTGATTTAGAAACGGTTTACTGAATGAATCAGTAATGAGTGTTTAATGTTGATGTCAGCGAAACGAAGCATTATAAATAGACCCTTTTTCACTTGCATCGCCATATAAATCTGAAATGACTGCTTGACTGCTTAATTCCGGCTGAAACTGGTTCACTGGATGTGATGTTTATCCTTACTTAACTAATTATTTGGCGAGGTCCAGGCCGAATGGCTATCTGGCAAAAATTAGGCCTGCGGTTAGTATTGCATACTTACTTTTGTTTAGTACTTTCATACTTAGTTTTGAAAAAGTCATCAGCTTTTTGTGAGTTACATTGCAAGTACTTTCTTTCCTAAGGCTCCGATGCAGAACCATACCCCTTTTTAGGGGTCCTCTTGTTGTATATCCTTGGAAACCATCTTCTTAATATCTTAGGATCCAGTTATAATTCAACCAAATTTAAAATTTAATAATAAACTAATAAACTAAATAAAAATAATCTAAAAGTCAACGATTTTAATTTTGTGTTCATTTGCTGGCATAAAAAAGTAAACTAGCACCTCACTTTCCCTAGAATTTACCAATCAATGCAAAAAATGCTGTGCAGATACATTTCTCATTTCTTCGTTAACATCGTTATAAAGTATTTATACACAGTATATAATAGCATATAATGGGTTTATATCGTATTTATATGAAGCATAGAGAAGTATATAAAGGAACACTAAGTATGCTGCGTATTCCAAGCACACACTTTCTAAGCGCTTGCGTATTTACGCTACACAGTTTAGAATGCGTATTCCAGTTACACAGATTAGAAATTGTGTCTGACCAGCCGGCCTGTCACCGGCCGGCCGGCCCACTCTGGACCTGGGCCGGCCGGTCAGCGGCCGCCAGCCGGTCTAGTCTAGACAGGGCCGGTGCACTACTGAATACGGGCCTGCCAACAAATTTTCATTTGATATAATTTCACAATCAATGTATATATTGAATATTACATATGGCGTCGGGATGTGGAAAACACAGGCGATGGTCACTCATATATAATATATAACGCAAATTGCAAACTATCAATAAATCTGTTGTTAACTTTATTTTTTACCAATTTGAATTAGTAAATATGTGAATTATGGAATTTAAGCCGGATAGGTAGAGAACTTAACTGCCCTATAGGCCAATAAACTTCTGCCCGTGTCAATTGCATAGAGAATTAAAACACAGTCTCAAACAATCGAAAATACTTTTCAAAACTAGATATAATTTTAATGCTAATGGAAATTTTGCAGATATTTTTCGTATCAAAACTAAAAAACATTAAATAAAATCAGTCATTTTCTTCTTCTTTCTTTGCGCTTCTTCTTTTTCTTCATCAGTTTTCTTCTTGAAGTGGGCAACCTTGGGAGACAAGTGTACAAGCCGCTGTGTGAGCGGGGACAGTATATATTGTGTCAGGGCAAGAGCAATTGTTGTGTTGAGACGCCCTTATTTAGTAAGTAATTTAGTCCATGAACATTTTTTACAGCCACCTCACCCCAGTCGGTGCTCCGGTTGCCAGCGTAGAACATATGCATTTTTGAGGGAAGGGGGATGCTGACACTGAATAATTGCCATAGCAATTACCCGAGGTGTTGTACATTGTACAAGACTATCAGTACGTCCATTACGTCCACCGTAATGAAGGTGCTGTGGTAGCTCCACCAAGCAGGCGGCCACCCCTTGACAATCTCGGTAAATTGCCCAGGAGGGATATTTGAAACACGGTTCTAGAGCATACGTGTGCTTGGGGGGGGGTTTTCACCCCCCCCTCAGACCTGAGCTCACCCCCCCCCCCCCCCAGAGGGGTCCCTCACCCCCCAGAATCCGGATTTTTCCGGTAAAAAACCGGAAAAATCCGGTTTTTCGGCGGCCTTCGGCCGCCCTTCACCCCCCCCAGAACTTCCCCTCCTGCACATGTCTAGAGCTTATTTTTTGTTCAAGCTCTAGACTTGACATGATCCTTCACTTGTAGTGCAGTAAGAAACCACTGCGGTACGGGAGGTTCAAATGAACATCTTTCACTAGCAGACGTTGTAGTTAAGTTAGATATAAAAGTTAACATAGAAAATGGAAAATTTATAACTTCGGTTTTTGATAAAAGAAGATTTTTCTCGTTTAATGCTGTTAGTTTGCCAGAAATAGATAGCAAAATTTCCAAATTCTGCTGTTACAACGTGTTTGCTAATGAAATTATTAGAATTTCAAATTTGTGTAGCAATTCTGATGATTTTTTAAAAATTTTAAGAGAAGTATATCTAAAGTTTATACGAAAGAATCATAAAATACGTAGTTTAAAACGCTACTTTTTGAAGTCATGTAAACACAACAATTTTAATAACTTTTTAGACATTTCACCATTAAATTCTTGGATACACATTTCTAAATAGTCGTTTTGTTTAGGTTTTATGTTATCACACAAGTCTTGTTTCATGTTTGTGTCAATTAATTTTCACTAGTTTGTGGCGACCGGCGGCGAAACTAATTTTGGTATATATTTTTGGGGATTTTGAAAAAGTATTTAAAAAAACTGAATTCCACACTCCTCCACTGATGAGCCGCGGGTGTGAGAATTGAGTCTGGTAGAGGTCGCATGCAGTACTCATATAGTTTTTATGTTACGATATCTATGTATTGCCTAATAATTGTATTATTGGCAACAATCATGTATTAGCATTTTATGTGTTTCAATGCTGTATTACAAGAATCCCTATCAAAATAATTCATCTAGCTCCGGAAATAGGTAACAGATAGTCGGGTATGTCCAAATACTTTTTCTTATTATGTAAAGTTAAAGAGAAGAAGTGTTGCCTTTGGGCACCCTTGTGTTGCGTTAGGGTGCCCGAGTACACAGTTTAACAGTTAGACACAATCGAATTACAATTACTATTACAGGGACATGAAAAGTATATATAAAATCAAGTAAAATGTCAAAAGTGTATCTGCTGAAAATAATAACGATGATTCAAAATTTACCATGTTTCCGATAAAACGCATTAAAAGATAAATGACCGACTATAATAGTTGTACTACTTAAACAGTTTATACAAGAGGGGGTTTTGCTTTACTCCGATTTTGCTCAGCTTAAGGGTCTTTCCTATTATCCCCCCCCACAGCTCTGAAGAAGTACCAATGAAGCACAATTTCACTGATTGAGTTGAAATTTGGTGGAGGTAGGTAGGTTTTCGGACCTGCTGATTTCATAAATGCAAAAATTTCAAAATTTTAAAAAAAATTTTAAAATTTGAAAATTCTAGTTTGATATGGTTTGGGGACCCAAGGGGAACCGAAAAATTTTTTGAAAAAATTTTGCTAAAAACTTGCTTACAGGGATTTTCTGAGGCTGTGATCATGAGTCTGAAATAATTTTTTCGATGACACTTTTCGTTAGCTTAATATAAGCTAAAGTTTTAAGCTTAAGATGTAAGCTTATCCAGAGCTAACCAAAAGTTGAATCGAAAAACCGATTTCAGATTCGTGATCAGTACCCCAGAAGACCCCTGTAAGCAAGTTTTCAGCAAATTTTTTTTCGAAAAATTTTTCTTTTCCCCTTGGTCCCCCCTTACCAAACTAAAAATTTAAAATTTTTAAAATTTTTTAAAAAATTTAAAATTTTTTCATTTTTGAAATCAGCAGGTAAGAAAACCTACCCCTACCGAATTTCAACTCAATCAGTCAAATTGTGCTTCTTCGGTACTTCTTCGGAGCTGTGGGGGGGGATAATGGGAAAGACCCCAGCTTCACGCCCCTATAGCTATTGCTGCAAATGACAGTTTTCAAGTAAAAAACAATAGAATTCATGAACTCTTCATAATCTTTGCAAGACGTTGTCTGTATTCTGTCCCTATAATTTGAACAATTTAATCTCAGCCAGCAATGCAAAAATGTATATTGTGCACCAGGCATGTGCAGGAGGGGAAGTTTGAGGGGGTGTATGTTGTGCACTGTCAACATCAGGACGCCCTAGCGCAACATTGGGTAGCCATAACATAACAGAAGAGCGCACTAACGCAACAGTAGCCCTAACGCAATACAATTGAAATGACCGAACAGTAGCCCTAACGAAGCACAATTGTAATGACCGAAGGCCAAAGGTGCCCTAAAGCAACTTTACCAGCGGGGCAGTTGGGCGATGATAATGTTTGAAAAAATTGCAAAAGTTCAAAAGTTTTGCAACCATCGTCAGAAGCAGAGGATCAGTCTTAGCTCTCAGAAAGATTTGATTACGTGTATTTAATTCTCCATTAGGTTTTAGTTCCCCTCCAGTTGCTTAGTCATCTTTGTTTAACATGTACTTTTCACTCGTTTCGTTTTTTAGCAACTAGTTGGAGCGGTGACAATTTGTACAATGACATGTTACGTTTGTTTGGCAGGAGTGTTAAGTTACTGCAACAAATTTGGGGGCAGGACGGGGACCTATTCATGTGCACATAATTGAAGTATTATTAAGGGGCAGATTTATGGCATTGGTTTCTTTATTTGCATAATTTACACAAAGACAAGTAAAATATTACTTCTGTTAAGATAATGTAATAGTTTTATATATGTATTTTGGATACTTGATTTGACTCTTTTCTGCTTTTCCATTCTTTGCTTTGTAGCAATTACCTTTTACCATACGGATTATACGGAGGTGGAATCTTAAGCTGTTAGCTAAAGAGATGAAGTTTATAATTTCTTTTATAAGCAATCACGCATTATTATTAATCGCAATTAGGATTAACAGCATTAAGCGTCTTTTGCATGAAAGCCAGGGGCCGGAAAAAAGAGGTGTTCTGTGTTCTGAAAAAAGGGGGTCCCACAGTATGTACGAACAGACTAAATCATTCCTTTGAGCGTCTATGCGTTTATCGATAGTCGTCCAGAGGCAGACGTCCAAACCCATAGTTATTATGCGGAACTGTCCATTTGCACTTAATCAGTTGCTCTTTGGTTGCGCAAATTGTTATACCGCCTCTGGGTTGACCCATCTGAATTCCTATGGTTTGCATGTAAATTGCTTGGCGCGGAGGATTTCCGTCCTATCTTCAACACATGTCCCTGTTACGCAGGTTTTTTACCCAACAATTTTTCTAAGATTTTGCCATTTTTAGAGCATCATTGCAGTCAATTTAGTTAATTTTCAACGCCCTGTAAATTGTTTTGCACACCATCACTCTCTGCCTTTTCTCATATTACCGAAAATCGGGCGTTATTTGCCTGTCACTTGATTGGCAGAGTTTTAACAGATCAATAAATGGCTAAAGCTGATGTTACAATTTTCGTGTGCAAAGACTGGCTTTGCGCTTGCACTGTATTTATTTCATTAGTGTTTGCTTTGCTTCAGAATTTAGATAACATAAATTGTTTAAAGTAAACATATATACATAAATGATAACTTTGTCTCTCGCAGTTTACTAGATAAAATCGCTATAGTCAGAGTAGTGTAGTGGCTAGGGTGTCCGCTTGGCACTGTTCCGGACACAGATCGAATCCTTCTTCCGGTATAATTTTAGTTTCACAATTGGCAGTGGCAAATGGCAATAAAATACTCCCGTCGGGGAGTTGAAACTAGTCAAAAGCTAATGTCACCGTACACTAGAACAGTATTATGAAAACAAACAAAACGTTGAACACATAAATCCCAAACTCTACGGCGGTATTATTCCCCTTTTAGGGGGTAACTTGTTTATATTGTTCCGGGAACAGACAGGACTCTGGCAAACAGGTTTTTAGTCTTTTCTTTTTTCCATTTCCGCTTGTCGTTCTGTTTTCATTTCAATTTAATCATTTAACAGAGTTATCTGTTGTATACATACAGTTACAGATATTGAAGTTTACAATAAATAACAAAAACATCAGTATTGTAACTGAAGAACAACATTAACAGTAACAATGACTTTTTCTTCTGATAAAGAAGGATTAAACATTGTTTTACAAAATGTTCATGCATTTGTTGGCATTGTTGTTTCGACGGATGTTTCCAGTAGGCGGTCCTGCGGAGCCAGAGGTGGACGGTCCAAGGTTTTGAGATTCCACATCCTTGACTGGGATTCCTTGCTGTCGGGCCTCTCGCAGAGACAACGCAAGAACTTGCTGGAGCTTAGGATAGTCATCGCTGAAACAGTAAAATATTCAAAGGAATATGTGAAATTCTTTGTAGATTTTATATGAGGGTGAGGTAGGGTTATCCCTGGGCCCTGTAGCGGAGTTCGGGTCCTGGGCAAGCCCTGGGCCGGGCCAGTCGGGCCTGCTGGTATCACTGGGCAACCCGGGCTCACCGGGTCTAGCGGGCTCTTAGTGCTTGCCCGCGCATATTTCGCGAGCCTGAGACTTACAGCGGCCCGGGGTCTGAGTTTGTCCTAGTAGCGAACTCGTTTTCGGAGTCCTGACCTATTACCGGGCTCGGGCTTTTTGGGCCGGGGATAGTAGCGGGTTCCAGATTTTGATTTGGTAGCGGGCACGGCCCAGTCATATGTTGGGCTAGGCGCGGGTTCGAGCCAGTCAATTTTTTATTGGAACAACCTTATGTTGAGACACTAGGAATTGAAAACGTTTACATTTGAAAATCAATCAATTGCATCAGTTAGCGCTACCACGATGTGACTATCCGGGTTTAAGTTTAGTTCCCTACTTTGCTTTAGGCAATTATCTAAGACAAATGTGCAGTTAGTCTGTTACCTCTTGTCAACCAAGTTGTGTATGTCTAAGCAGAATAAAGACTGCACGTAAATGTGTGTCTGTTTTAGGTGGCAGATTACTGTCACCTGAATGTCACTGTGACACCAGTGAAAGGGCTAAAAGTTAATTTGCATATTAAGGTTTCATAAAGTAAAGAGATTGACTGACTGCATTACCTATGCATTTAGACTAGACAGTGATTACTTTTATGCATTTTTCCAGACAAAAGACCATGTCTAAGAGCTCGAAAACCTACAATAAGTAGACTATTTTTTACAACAACACCTCTAATACGTCCAAGGTCACAAATTCTTCCCAAATCCAACTGAACCGTTCCTCCAGATCAGCCAAACCAATATCAACTTTAGGCCCGGAAACAGGTTCAGCAGAATTGCAGCCAGCACCAGACTCTCCCTGCGACAGTGAAAAATCGTCCAAAACAGAGTCAAAAACCTTAAAAAGTAACCCCCATCAGGCAAACGAATCATAGTACGACCAATAATACCAGCACATTTGCAAAAATAAATCCCAACGAAGGAATTAATCAATACTTTAGAATCAACTAGTCCAACTCCATAAACTCGACGCAAAGGACGCCAAGAATTTCGCTTCGAGGACAGAAGAATACGAAAATTTTGATTCAAATTATAGACGCTTGAATCCCAAACCACCAGATGAGGGGAACACAGGCGACTTAAAAAAGAGAAAAAATCGCCAACAGCTTTTACGTTAACGAAGCGAACAGATTCATGACCGATCAAATGGAAACTGCACTTATTAGCATTGAAAGGCACACAGCCAGGTAAAATCAAAGTCACCAGCTTTACTCCCCAAAACTTTTCGTTGACAAAGCCAAGCAAGGGACTCCATTGCACAAATAATTAAACGTTCTCGCTTTGCAATGCTACCGGAGGAAGCATCAAAATCAAAATCGAAAAATAATTTACACGGCCGTTCACGAGGCAGAATTTCGTATAAGTAACGAATCCCCACCGGCACAGAAAAATAGAAATGCGCGAAGTGGTCAATCGAAGCCACAATATAAAAAAGGGAACCGACAGAAGTGTATTGATATCCAAAAATCACATTTATGCTCCAAAGCCTCAAAACAATGGAGGGCAGAATCCCAATGCAAATAAAACTCAATAAAGTTACTATTGGAGCAAAGACCCTGACTTCTTGCCAATCGTTCCGCTTTCTTCTGGTCGTCGAGATAAGGCATCTATTAAATACACAGCAACAAAGGAAAAGCTAAAACAAAAAAGGACATATATAACCAATTTAAAAAGCAAACAACCAAATGCCTATTCCCAAACTCCACCCTCTCGGCTTCTCAACTAAGTTTCTACATCAACAAAGCACAAAAACACATTTTGCACAAAAAAGAAGGCTACTTATGCAAAGAAACCTCTGCAAAAAACAAGACGAAAAACAAAATCCAAATAAGATAAACTGTATCGACCAAGAAAATATAAAAAATTGGCAAACTTCTAGCCAGCAAGCCATCAATTTTCTACGCCAAGAAATACATAGTCACCTTTTTCCAGAAAACGTTTCTTAACAGAAAAACCAAAAATACTGTAATTACTACTTTACGGAAGATCACCTTCAACTAACTGTAAAATCCTGCTCCCACAGTGCTAACGTTTAATAATGTAAAACTGACTCTTAATTATCTTTATGTCAAAAGCAAAATCTGACAACAACGCTCTCCAGAAAAGTCAATAGAGCAACATGCAACGAAAAGGAATTGCAACTCTGTTTCTCATTGATTGCAATGTCTTATCACAAATCTACATTTCTAACAGAAGAAAGAAGCACTCTTACAGATTCAGTTCACAGGTTACACTCAGCTATACTTCTCCACATACCAATAACACAGTGCCACGCACATAAGCCTAATCGAAACTTATATTAACATGGAACACAAATTTGTCTAATGTAATTGTTTAAGATAAGGAAGCGATATCAGCAAAAGCAGATCGAACTGCGTCTGACATGCATCAAACCAGAAAAAACCGGGAGGTGCAAAACGCGACTAAACTCCAACCTTTGAACCGGAAGAGGACCAACTAAGTATACTTAAAAACTGTTTTCAACATTAAAATTAAGTTTGAGCGTAAACTGCTTAAAACTTTGAGACAGAACGGCTTAAACTTTCTAATAAACAAACTACTTTAATATTTAAAAATTATTTTTCAACATTAAAATTAACTTACAAGTGAATATTAATGTTTAGAATTTCAATTCAGAGAAGATGCACAAAACAAACAACAGTCAA
>JASAND010018247.1:0-12774 GCA_030248195.1 Trissonchulus latispiculum
GAGAAGGTAATTAAGAAATATTTACTTAATCACCTTCTCAAGAATGGTCTGATCTCAAAGCACCAACATGGATTCATGTCAAATCGGTCAACCCAAACCCAGCTCTTAGAATGTTTAAAATTATGGACAGACGCTATAAATCTTAAAAATGGAGTAAAAGCTCTTTACTTAGACATTAGTAAGGCCTTTGACTCAGTTTCTCATGTAAAACTTTTAAGTAAAATTGATTCTTTTGGGGTCAAGGGGCGCGCTTTCAATTGGATTGGAGCGTTTCTGCGTGAAAGATATCAGTACGTAAAGGTTAATGATGCGTTGTCGGACAGGGTGGAGGTCTTGAGTGGAGTGCCGCAGGGGAGCGTGCTTGGGCCTATTTTATTTGTTATGTATATTAATGATTTACCTGATTCTTTGTCTTTCTGTGACTCCAAAATATTTGCAGACGACACAAAACTGTCCTTAGCGGGGTCTACTTTAGAAGATTTTGAGCATTTTAAATTGGATTGCGCTAATGTTTTTAATTGGGCTACTGAAAATCAGCTCTCCATTGCTCTTACTAAAAGCATGCTTCTCGAAATGGGGGGTCCTTTATTGCAAGACGATCTATCTGTAAATGGTACAAAAATTCCGAAAGTTAGCCTGGTAAAAGACCTCGGTGTATTTCTCTCCGAAGACCTTAAATTTTCAATTCATTGTGATAAAATATGTGCTAAAGCTTACCAAAAAATCGCCCTTATTTTTAGAACCTTCTGCTGTAGAGAAGTGAAATTTTTAGTGGCTATGTTTAAAACTTATGTTAGGCCCATTTTAGAGTTCAATTCGTGCGTTTGGTCGCCGTCGTTGATGGGTGACATAAGGAAGGTTGAAACGGTCCAACGGCGGTTTACAAAAAGAATTCCCTCATTAAGAGACCTAAATTTCGCTAGCAGGATGAAAGAAACCGGCCTGGAAACTTTAGAACTTAGGAGACTTAAAGCAGACCTTGTCCAAGCTTACAAAATTATTTTTGAGGTAGACAGGGGTGGATTCTGCAAATTTCTTTTCGTTTGCTATTGACGCTGGCACCAGAGGAAACTGCTTAAAGCTGAGACCTCAGCGTTCCAGACTGGAATGTACTAGGAATTTCTTCAGTAACCGCGTGATTCCTGTATGGAATAGTCTTCCGAGCAGTGTTGTGCAATCCGCCAACACTTTAATTTTCAAAAATAAGATTGAGAAAATAAATTTTTCAGAGTTTCTTAAATATGACGCTGATTTGTAATTAACATGATCTTGTGCGAGTATGAAGTGTTTTGTCGAGAAGTTGTGAATATCTGTTATCCTTATGTAAAAAGACATTGCAGTTTGACAAATATATACGTACGTATATGTATGTGTGATTGTATGTCTGTTTTTCCTTGTAAAATCAATGTGCATTTGCAGGATTTAATGTGAAGCTTCTGTAGGGGATCGAGCAGTGGCTCAAATCCCATTTTGGTCTGTGTTATGTTTTCTGCGTGTCAGATGCTACGACCAAAATAAACCGGTTGTTGTTGTTGTTGTTGTTGTAAGTATATAAGCCAGACTGAATGAGGCTTCGATTCCTCTCTTAATTAGCCTGACTGCTGACTGCGAGTCAGTGCAGATTCTGATCGACGTACACGTAGGTGTCTGCGGGTGGATGTTCTGGTTTAACCAGTTGAGTGCACGGATCACCGCTGTGATTTCTGATCTGAAGCTGGAGCAATGCCTTCCAGCCGGGTAGCTGAGATGGACAGGGGGCCTGCGCCTGCCGTCCTTGAAGATAACACAGATACCGCTTCCTTGAAAATTTTGACCAAAAATCCTTAAAATTTGGCATTTTCTGGGCACCTAATAGTGAGTGGGGAGAAGCCCAAAAAAGTGAGGGGGAAGGGGTCGAGTGGGGGGGACCCAAAAAGTGGGGACGCCCCCCCCCACTAAAGAAGACCCAGGTCGACGTTACTCCCAGGTATACAGGGTGCGCCACATAAGGGATTGGGTCGCCGGCCACCGTGAGGTTCGGCCGGTAATTGGCCTCGCGATTCCAGGTAGTGTAAGTGAAGAAACTAGCTTCACATTTCGCCGCATTGATTTGATTGATTGATGGGCCACTCAGTGACGGAGTTCAGGGCGAGTTGGAGTTTCTCTTCTGCCAGATGGATATTGCTGTCTTGCGACCACAAAGCGAGGTCGTCAGCGAAGAGTGAGGCCTGGACCCCTTCAGGCAAGTTGGCCAAAATATCATTGATGAAAATCAAGAAAAGGATTGGTGCCAGGCAACTACCCTGTGGGACCAAGGCCGCACCCAGGGGGGGGGGGGGGGGTTCAAGGGGTCTAGACCCCCCCCCTTTTGGGATAACAAAATGGACAATTTTTGCTATTTTTATGGCAAAAACAGCTATTTTTTAAAAAATTTCGCGCCTGCGGCGCGAAAATTCACTTTTTGCTAGAAATAAACGTCCAATGTACTGTTTTTTGGCCAAAATGCAAAAATTATTCAACTTCTGGGGGGCTCCGCCCCCCAAACCCCCCGCTGCGTTTTAGCTTGGACCCCCCCTTTTCAAAATCCTGGGTGCGGGCCTGTGTGGGACCCCGTGGTGAAACTTTCGGAAAGGGCTGAGTTAGTCGTTTGCTTGGACGGCTGCTCATCTTGCTTCGTACCCAGCGGACATGGCAAGCCGGGATGGTGTCCGTTCATTTCCTATACTGACATTCCGTATACTTACATTTCGTATACAAGACATTTGGTATACTGACGTTTGGTATACAATTTTTTATTTTGACTAATATACGTATACTTGCCACTAGATTTAGCGATAACGCTCCCCCTAGAACAGGGAAAATTTGACGCAATAAATAAAATCTGGACATTGTTAGGCCTGCGGCCAGCGGACGATGGACCTATCGGGCACTAACTTTCTGTGTGAAGGGAATAATAGCCTTCAGAGTTCGCGCGAATAGGGCGGAAGGAGGGAATTCCCTATTCGGCGCACAAAGCTGGTTTCTGTCATTTTAGTCGCTGACAAACGACATTTTTCAGCAGAATATCAATTGCAAACATGCACCGTGTATTTAACTTCTAAGATTGGTTACCCGTCGAGGGCATTTCCCCCTCCCCTATTTATATACTTTGATTCTTTTTAATTTTTCTTATTTTATATTTTTCTTTTCTTGCCGAATTTTGTTTCTTTGTGCCAACTGCGCTCCCAGTCGCGAGTTTTATCTGTGTAACTTCTTTATATATAGCTGCAGACTCCTAAATATTTGAATGAAAAATAGGGACATTGTAGAACTAGTTTGTACCACCAATTATCATGCACGCACACGTAGAGGTATATACGTAGACTAACTTTAAAATAGTTTCTCAATTTTTATGGTGTCCGATCATTATGTATACTTTTTATTATGTATACCAGTCATTATGTATACGCCGTTATGTATACCCTCCATTATGTATACCGAAATTTATGTATACTCATTTTAATGTATACCCAAATTTATGTATACTCGTCATTATGTATGAGTGGTACCCATTTACCGACCAACTAAGGATGGATAGCTGGGTTGGCTAGAGCCCACGGCTAACCGATATGTGCTTAGTCCCTTGCTCAAGGGGATTTGTGAAAGCCTTGTGGCAGCGGGGATTCGAACCTCGGACTATCGGATCCAAACCACTCATGTGGGAAGGTAACAGGAGACCGTGTAGGGTATCTGCCTTGAGGAGCTGGCCCCTCCTCCACGGTTGTAGTCATCATTCGAGGTGACACTCCTGGCTCAAGGGCTGTGTATCCGGGGATGAGCACCGGCACCCTAGACCCTGACAAGGGTAGGAGAATTCTCCGGGGGTTACCTTTACCTTTTTTTTTACCATTATGTATACTTTCAGTTAAAAATTAGAAAAATCATACAAATTTCGAGATCTGTTCCCATAACATTATACTTCTCACTCACCACTAGACATACTAAAATTACAAATATTTATAACAATCTGAGATTTGTTCCGTTACGATTATACTCCTCACTCACCTTACTCGAAGTTAGCTATGGATTTTAAATTTGCTCCTACAAGCAAAGGTTCCGAAGGCCTGTTTCACGAAGAATACTACTACACACGGAACAGAAGGAAAGTCGACGGAACTGAATACTGGATATGTTGTGACAGGTCGTGCGACGAACACAGCCTCTTTTTCCACCTGCCATTTGTTTTGATATATCTGTGAACAGAGTGGCGCACATAGAACTTTTTTTCGCGGGGGGTTTTTTACATTGTCTAATCTATGGCCTACCTAAATAAAAAAACTGACTATCGGATCTATGTGTAAATGACTTGATCTTGTCCTTGCAGTGTTGGTAGATTATTTTTCTCCTTTGTGTTTACAATACTGTTTACATTTTGAGGCATCGCACCGATTGATCAGTGTCTTGTCTACAAGAATAAAGAACTGTCGGATGTGTTGAGGATTGTCAAGGATTGTCAACTTTCGGAAGCTTGTTCCCTTTTGCTGATTGTCCGTGTCAGATCTGGCCCGCTGGAACCGGTCAGCTATCCAGAATTGAAGCGGTGGACTTTGGACTCTGTACCGTATTTTCTCTGTCAACAGTGAGTTAGCTGATCTTGCAATATATTAGACAGGTGGCTTTTCGTTTTGGAATAAGTTGGGAGGGATAAGCAATCGCCTTAAAATAAACCTATATTTTTGTTGACTGACTGTTAGTGAATGGACGTTTTTTAACAGCTTTAGCAAGTATATAACACAGGGTTTTTTGTGTAAAATACTGTGTATTTACACAAAAAAATAAATTTACACAGTGAAAAACTAATTTACACAACAAAATACACAGACAAATTTTCGAAAATTTTTACAAAAAGTGCTCTGAAAAAATAGTTTTCAAGTCTTTAAGTTTTAAAAAAGCTCTAGCTTTTAACTGGGGGCTGCCACCCCCAGACCCCCGCCTGTTTCCAATGGTTTAAAATGGTTTTCTGCATTTTTGGATCAACATGGTTATGGGCGTTTTATTCTCCTAAGTCCTAATGCTTCTACTTATATAGTTGCGTATAATTTATTTTCGTGTTGTAAATAGCTAGATATTTATTCGTATTTAACTATACGTTTTCTGAAGTTAGTATTATTCAATATGATTTCTTGTATATCTCTTGTATATATAATAATAAAAGCAGTCAAGTTGAAGAAATTTTTTGTTTTTGCAATAAAATCGGTCTTCGGGTCTTTAATTCTTTTTATACTGAAGAACTGAACAAATTTTTAAAATTCTTGACATTTTTAGGCAAAAACGGTCATTTTCTCCGTAAAATCGGATGCATTTCAAGCTTTTTTTTCTCAAATGCAATAAATATGCGGTTAAAAAGTAGAAAATTCGCGCCGAAGGCGCGAAATTTTTTGGTTTTCTGTTTTTTTCCTCTTTCTCTCCTTAATTTTTCCTACCTTCGAACCGCGCCGGGGGGGGGCGGCCGCCCCCACCCCGCCCCCCCCCTGGATCCGCCCCTGGCTACTAGTGGTGCTTTTTTCTTTCTTTTCTTTTCCGCAGTAGTCGACGATGCCAATAGTAACGAGCCCTCCCAGTCCACCGGATTCCTACTCTCTCCAAAACCCTATTCTTCCAGACTTGGATCCCCGGAATTTAACACCCCAGGAACAATTGCAGCGTGTGAAAGATAGTCTGAAGAAGAGTCGTCCACCGTGGAGCCGGCTGGGGGTTTTTTACTGGGAGGGGAAGCGCCCCCCACTTTTTGAGTTCTCCTCCCCACTCGACATTTTCTTTCCCCTCTATTATATATAGCGCGGCGGGAAAAAAGCCAGTCCGAAATGCGGGAAAAAACCCAACGCCAGTGTGAGTCACCCATACGAGCTAGATCGGATTTTAATAGCCTATCTTAAAGAGCGTCCAAAACTACCCTGGAGGCTGTGTTATTGTAACTCCCGCCCGCTGCCTCTCAGCAAATTTTTTGGGAAAATTTTGGAATTTTTGGTCCCAACTTGGGGGGTCAGACCGGGTCAACTTTGGGGGGTCACGCTGAACTACTGGAAAGACAGCCGAAACCGGATTACAGTTTTACAGACGACATGTCTTGAGAACGTCACGATGGTGTATGCAAGTTGACTCTAGTACCTGTGGTGCGACCTGGGGGTGGCCTAGGCGGGAAAAACACATGTGCGGTAAAAAACCCAAATTTCTGAATGAAAATTTTTTCTAACCATTAGCAGCAAAGCGAAAATTCATGCATGTCTTTACTCAATAGAGCCTCCTGATTTATTTGGTATAGATTTTACCTTTGGTATCAATCTTCTATGTGTGGTCCTAGGTTGCCAAAATCAGACGTGGTGCCATTTCAAGCCAAATTTTTCAATTTCGTCAAAAATCGCCATTTTTTCAATAAAATAGGTTGGGGCTTGGCTTTAAATGCAATGAAAACATGTTTTCTATGTGATAGTATGCTAAAACTGCAGAAATTAAGCAAATTTCAAGAATTTTTAAAATTTGCCTACGTTTACTTGTTACATAATTTTCAAACGTCAATTTGACATAAATTTTTGCAAAAATATTAATATTTTTGATACAGATGTACTAAAACTGACCCGCTCTTTCAAATGGTATACTCAAAAATGTTCTGGCATGCTTCCAGCAAAAATTTCGGCTGGGTTTTCCCGCATTGGGTTTTTCCCATCGGTTTGGTCGAAAATTTCTCACCAACCGTAACTGCTAGACAGATGTTTTATGGCTCATTTTGAAGCTCTTCGCAAGGCCCCATGGTAATTATCTTTAGATTTTCGATTTGTCGTTTACTAAAAGGTTACAGCCAAAATTCGAAAATTTGGTCTTTTATTTCCCGCGGCGCTATACTCGTTCTCCTCCCCACTTTTTTTGGGCTTGCCCATTCTTTTTTTAATCCCGAGTAAGTCACGCCTTGTTAGTACTATGTATCTTTTATTACATAGACGTAATTTACCCCGCGGCCGCCCAATCCCAATGCCGCGTCCACATACAACAGGTATTACATCTGCCACGGCGATGCTGATGCATGCAAGCGGCTACTTCGTGACAGGATTAGTAGACAATTATATATAAACTCATACAAAAGCATGAGCGTATATATACAAACAGTGACGCAAGGTTGGCAGCCCGGGTTTGTACGCTATTAGATGTTTAAATAAAATGCGACTGAGAAAAACAAATTTGAGGTTATTTAGTTTATGAAAGTACATACATTGCGTGAAACGAAATAAAATATGGCATGCAAAGGACTACTGTCCTTGTAATGCACGCCCCCGCATAAACTATATATCTTTTATTAGGTAGTGCGCGTCAGCGCACTACCTAGAATAGGGAAAAAAGGCGTATTGCGCCTCTTGGAAAATAGTTTTCCCTGTTGCCGGCGGAGGAGTTGAGGTAGAGCGTTCATATTGTACCAGTAGAAACCCCTTCACGAGGGGTACATGCTGTGCAAATTTGAGCAAAATCGGCCGAGCCGTTTTTGAGATATGACAGATTCAATTTTTCAATGCACGACTTTCTCTCCATTTTTTTTTCCGCCCCCCCTAGGGGTCGGAGGTCTTAGATTTCCTATACCATATGGGGTTTTTTTTAACAACTTTTTCCCCATTTTTGGGGAAATGAGTATGGAGTAGGTAGGGCCCTCCATAGGTCTGTGTACATAGCAGGATTTCGATTTTTTCGAAGATAGTTTTTTCAAAAATGGTCAATCCTTCTGTTCGGGTCTTCTTGAACTGGGGCAGGCCGACGGGTCTGAGGTTGTTTGTGGAGCATTGCCCCATGACCCTTATCCGGATAGGCTATATGAATTTTGGATCTGGCCCCTGTAATTTTCTGGCCGGGGGTCACTAGTTAACGTGTAAAAGGGGGGGGGGGGTTTGGGCCTACGGAGTAGGCAGCCCTATACATAAGAGCTGTTGGGCTGAGGTTTCGTATTCGAATAGGAACCCCTATATGGTGAATCTAAAGGGCCCATTAGTTTCGCTGTAGGACCTATCCATGTGGCTGGGGGGCACCCTGATGGTGGTGGGCCCTACCGTGACGCAACTCCAACTTTAACCTCTTCTACACAGACATCTACAGTGAGCAGGTCTCTCTTATTTGGGGTTTGGGGTGGGGTGCGGGGGCACTACAGCATAGACTATAGTAGGTTTCGCCCGGACCCCTGTGGCGCCCTGGCCAGAGGTCCGGACCGTGGACCATGCCCAAAATGGCCAAAAATCGATTTTTCCAAAAGTGGCCAAGTTTGGTATCAAATGAAAGCCCTTGGTGAGGCGAACATTTTTTGTCATTGGAGGACCCCTCCAAAGTGGCCCCAGTGGCCTGTGGCGCCCTGACCAGGGTCCGGACCGGTCCAAAATGGCCAAAAACCGATTTTTCCAAAAGTGGCCATGTTTGGTATCAAATGAAAGCCCTTGGTGAGGCGAACATTTTTTGTCATTGGAGGACCCCTCCAAAGTGGCCCCAGCGGCCTGTGGCGCCCTGACCAGGGTCCGGACCGGTCCAAAATGGTCAAAAATCGATTTTTCCAAAAGTGGCCAAGTTTGATATCAAATGAAAGCCCTTGGTGAGGCGAACATTTTTTGTCATTGAAGGACCTCCCCAAAGCGGACCCAGCGGCCTGTGGCGCCTTGACCAGGGTCCAAATTGGCCAAAAATCGATTTTTCGAAAAGTTTGCAAATTTGGTATCAAATGAAAGCCCTTGGTGAGGCGAACATTTTTTGTCATTGGAGGACCCTTCCAAAGTTGCCCCAGCGGCCTGTGGCGCCCTGACCAGGGTCCGGACTGGTCCAAAATCGATTTTTTTAAAAATTTCCAAGTTTGGTATCAAATGAAAGCCCTTGGTGAGGCGAACATTTTTTGTCGTTGGAGGACCCCTCTAAAGTGTCCCTAGCGAGCTGTGGCGCCCTGGTCAGGGGTGAGGGTAGGTCAAAAATCGATTTTTCCAAAAGTGGCCAAGTTTGGTATCAAATGAAAGCCCTTGGTGAGGCGAACATTTTTTGTCATTGGAGGACCCCTCCAAAGTGTCCCTAGCGAGCTGTGGCGCCCTGGTCAGGGGTGAGGGGGTCGGTCAAAAATCGATTTTTCCAAAAGTTTGCAAATTTGGTATCAAATGAAAGCCCTTGATGAGGCGAACATTTTTTGTCATCGGAGGACCCCTCCAAAGTGGACCCAGCGGCCTGTGGCGCCCCTACCAGGGTCCGGACTGGTCAAAAATCGATTTTTTAAAAAAAATTCCAAATTTGGTATCAAATGAAAGCCCTTGCTTCGGCGAACATTTATTGTCATTGGAGGACGCCTCCAAAGTGGACCCAGGTGGTCTGTGGCGCCCTGACCAGGGTCCGGACTGGTCAAAAATAGATTTAAAAAAAAAATACTAGTTTGGTATCAAATGAAAGCCCATGGTGAGGCGAACATTTTTTGTCATTGGAGGACCCCTCAAAAGGGTCCCTAGCGAGCTGTGGCGCCCTGGTCAGGGGTGAATGGTCAAATTTCCCGTACCCCACGCAACGCGACGACCCCCCCCCCCCCGGTGGGAGTTCGGTCCCCCCGTCATCATCTTTTCCGATAACCCTTCTGTAAACGATTTCTGATGTAGAAACAATAGCGTTTTTACAAATTTTCCGTACCCCACGCAGCGCGACGACCCCCCCCCCCCCCCCGGGGGAGTTCGGCCCCCGTCATCCTCTTTTCCGATAACCCTTCTGTAAACGTTTTCTGATGTAGAAACAATTGCGTTTTTACAAATTTTCCGTACCCCGCGCACCGCGACGACCCCCCCCCCCGGTGGGAGTTCGGCCCCCCGTCAACCTCTTTTCCGATAACCCGCTGTAAACGTTTTCTGATGTAGAAACAATTGCGTTTTTTCAAATTTTCCGAACCGCACGCACCGCGAGACCCCCCCTCCCCGATGGGAGTTCGGCCCCCCGTCATTCTCTTTTCCGATAACCCCTCTGTGAACGTTTTCTGATGCAGAAACAATTGCATTTTTTCAAATTTTCCGCACCCCACGCGCGTTTTTTCAAATGTTCCGGCACCGCGACGACCCCCCCCCCCGGTGGGAGTTCGGCCCCCGTCATCCTCTTTTCCGATAACCCCTCTGTGAACGTTTTCTAATGCAGAAACAATTGCGTTTTTAGAAATTTTCCGTACCCCACGCACCGCGATGACCCCTATGTTCTTTTTTCAGATAAACCCTTACACACACACATCAATATAGAGATAGTGCTCAGTACAAATGATAAAAGTGCCCTAAACGTGCTTACAATAGATATTTACGTACGTATATATGTACGTCCTGTCTGGTTTTTTCAAATCGTTTTTATGGCAGTTTATTCATTTTATATATTAAGCCCTCTTAAAACCGCTAAAGCGGAAAAATGCAAGAAACTAGTGGGAAAAATGCCCTAAACGGGCATGCAATGGCTAGAATAGGGAAAGAAGGAAGGGCGGAAAAATGCCAATATATACGTATATATACTTAACAGTCGGCGCAGAAAATGGTAAGAAACTAGATACAGCGCCGAATAGGGAAAGCAGTCGGCGCTGAAAATGATAGAAACTAGATTCAGCGCCGAATAGGGAATGCAGTCGGCGATGAAAAGGATAGAAACTAGACTCAGCGCCGAATAGGGAAAGCAGTCGGCGATGAAAAGGATAGAAACTAGATTTAGCGCCAAATAGGGAATGCAGTCCGGTAGCGTGGAACAGGCAATTCCTCCGTCCATCCTATTCGCGTGAACTGCGACAGCTAGATCACAAGGAAACTTTGCATCTATTCAGACTTTGAGTAGCAAATCGGCTGCATAACTAACTGCATAACTGCACTGAACATATATAACTTTTCATGTTCTGTAGTCAACACCTGTAGCTTTATTTGCGACGAAAAAATTCGGTTAAATTTAAGTTCAGTTATTTTTTAAATTGGTTGATGAAGTAATATCGCCTTATCCAAAACGTTTTAGGAACACTGTGCACAAATCTCATCAAGCTGTTTTTGAATACACTTCAGAGCGTTTCGAATACACTACAGAATACACTTCGATTTGTATATTCAATTATTCCTTGTATTTCGTTTCCAGCAGTAACACACACACACACACACACACACACATATATATATATAATATATAATATATATATACAAGTAACAAAAATGCTCCGCACAAAAGAGGATAATATGTGTGTGTTGTGTTTCCCATCAGAAATGCTGAGAGAATTATCCTTGAAAAAGACATTGACAGGGAAACTGGAAGCACTCCTCGGCAGTTAGACAAGATTTCGAAATTTGACCATTCACTTGACCAGAACTCAGCAGAGACCGCGGCAGAGACTCCAATGACAGAAAATGTTTAAATCTCTCACCATGAACTGATATTTTTAAAATCTGACACGGCCAGTCCAGCACATTGAGGCGCCACAGAACAGAGATATCCAACTGACGGCAAATTCGCCGAAACGAGGACTTCATTGATACCAAATTTGGAAATTTTTTAAAAAATCGATTTTCCGGATTTTGGCGGGAATTTTTTTGAGCACATTTTTGGAGAAGTCTCCGATGACGGTAAAAGCTCATCAGAACTTTGATACCAAATTTTTGGAAAAACATTTTGCCGGAAATTCTGGCTCGTAGAACACTTTGGAAGGGTGTACTCCAATGACAAATATTCTCGCAAGGAGCTCATTTGATACCAAACTTGGCCACTTTTGGAAAATCGATTTTTGACCTACCTCGCGACCGAAATTTCCCACATTCGCAAAGTTTTTAAGAAGTCCTCAAAATGTTCACCACCAAAAACTGACAAACGGAAATTTTTAAAAAATCGATTTTGAACGAGACCCCTGGCACCATATCTGAAACCTTTGGAAGGGTCTCCAATGACAAAAAGTGTTCGCCTGGGAGCTCATTTGACCACCAAATTTGCAAACTTTCGAAATCGGACAAGACCCTGGTCTCGAAATTGCAGACACTACGAGGAGATCGCTTCAATGACAAAAATATGTTCATCATAAAGAGGCTTTCGTCGGAAACTTGGCCACTTTTTGGAAAATCGATTTTTGACCATTTTGGACCGGTCGGAGCCGGAAAAACTTTCCCGCAGCCGCTGGGACTGGAGGGGGTCTCAATGACAAAAATGTTCGCTACCAGAACTTTCATTTGATACCAAACATGGCCACTTTTTGGAAAAATCGGTTTTTAGGTCAAATACGAAACGCGGGAAACTTGGTCTCAATGGGCAAAAATTTCGCCCCTCACCAGAGGCTTTCATTTGATGCAAACTTGGCCACTTTGAATCGATTTTTTGTAGTCCCCGGTCTTGGAGCCGGAGCCACGGCGGAGCTGCATAGTCACATGCTCGGTGCCCCCACCCAAACCCAAATAAGAGTTGCAAGTAACCAGAAGAGGTTAAAGTTGGAGTTGTTACCGCCTAGAACCCCAGCCGCAATGGGCCGGAATTCTGGGGTTCTATTCTACTTGAAGCAAGACGCACCTCCCGTAATTTGCCCAGCACGTTGGCAGGTGACCCCAAAGCAGGGGCCGGATCAAGTTTCGCCGAACATTCGGTCATTGAAGTGCTCCACAAGTAACTTCAGACACCCCGGTAGAGATTTGGCGGAGCAGATTTTGAAAAACCAGCATCTTCGAAAAAAATCGAAATCCTACTGTATTACACAGACTATGGGAGAGGGGCCCCTACCTACTCCGTAAAGGCGTGGGAAAAAAATTACTTTAAAAAAAAAAACCCCGTATAACAGCCGTAATA